>VXBN01012750.1:91423-150825 GCA_013397395.1 Sinosuthora webbiana | reverse complement strand
TAAAAAAAAAAAAACCAAAAAACAAAACCCAAAAAAACCCCAAAAAAACAACCCCCCAAAAAAACAAGAAAAAAACCACCAAAAAACAAACAAACAAACAAAAACAACCAAACAAAAACAAACAAACAAACAAAAAACCGAAAAAAACCAAAAGAAAACAAAACAAAAACCTAAAAACCAAGACGTAAGCAGAATGGGGTACTTTATTCAGCTGTGATCATGTAGCTCTCAATGTGTCAGAATTTCTTATACCTGTTGGGTGTCTGCCTTCCAGAATTCTTACTTCTAAACAGAATATAAAAACACCACTTAGGGTGATGAGGAAAAACCTATTGAGGCCACAAAGTTTATGCCGGAGCAAAACAGTAGGAGCTGGTTATTTTATCTTCCCCAAATATGAAAAATCACAGTTTTTGTATTACAGCTATAGGGAATTGAGGCATGTATACAACCTTTTCATACTTTGGGAGAATGTCTCTCAGTTCTGTGAGAAAGAATTAATATGTCTGAATTCAGGCTGTTTTGTTCTGTGGCTCAGGTCAAACAGGATTACAGAGTTGGTAGTAAAATGAAACAGAGAATGTGAAAAATTATCTATCTTCATTTCCAGATGATTTTTCTTCCTCCATTACATGAACAACTAAAGCCCTTGGAAAAAAATTTCCCCTTCCCTGGATGCTACCTTTAGGAACAAAATGGGTCAGTTGGTATGTGTTACCAGTTGTGGCACTTAACCAGAGGAGGACAAGTGTCACTGCTAGATATATGGTAACTTGGCTGCATTTTATCCTTCCCATCTTGCTGCTGTTGTTGCCTTAGTCACATTTTCAGAGAAATTTTATAAAACTCAATTCTCTCTCCATCCTTTACAGGGGGTGGAGGGAGAGAAGGGAGGGGAAGACCTAGACTTACAGAAAAAGAAAGGTAAAAGTAAACAAGGTCCACAAGGAATCATCTTCAGTCAGCAGTCTGTGCCTGGATTCCAAATGCAGAACTTGATTGTTTTTAAGGTTTCATGGATAAAAGCCTTCTGTGCATGCTTGTTTCATTGTCAGTATTTGTTACAGTCTAGTAAGGAAAAAAGTTGGAATAGATTAATTTTGTACCTCAAATGGGAACTGTTAGGTCAGCTCTACAGTTGGTCAAACACTGTGGACTTAGACTAGTTGTAGATAGTTTCACTGGAAGAAGGATTTGAGGATGAGTTTGAATAAATGGCAACTTCACAACTAAGAACTTCGCTAACTGTATTTTAGAACCAAAAATCTTAACTGAACACTGATTCAAGTGTAAATTTTGTTCTATTTCATCACATACTGAATCATATTTTTCTGAAAATATGTTGTTTTGGTCTAAAAGGTATGTCACCTTATCTTTTCCAATATAAAAAGTGTTATCTGGGTTGCTTCTGAGCATTTGCTATTAAAGAGGACTTTTTAAATAAAGGGGCTAGATATAATTCAGAAATGAAAAAGTGATTTTCCTTTCACATCTCTCAGTTGAGTATTTGCCATATGGGTTGCTCAGCATTACACTCTCAGCAGGTCTAATTTATGGTAAACACACAGTGAGTGAACAGGAAAAAAAGGCAATGAAAATACTCATGTTCTCCCTTCNTTTTTTTTTTTTTAAACTAAAATGAGCTTATTCAGGTTCAGCCCATATAGTTGTGGCACTTAGTTGAGTATGTGTGTATTTCCCACTCTCCTGGGAGTTTGTGAAGACTGAAATGCTGCACTTCTCTTGCTATGAGACTGACTTGCTGGAGCTTGCATGGCAGTGGATAAATGATGCCTTCCTTGCTCTGGTCTGGCATGCTGCCAGCTGCCCTAGGGCTGTGCTTTCTCCATGAAGGGCAGTTGGTGGAAAACACCACTTTTCTTGCTGTGGTTATGGGGTGCTTTAACTTTTTCGTGGGCCTCTGCAAGATGATCACCAACTAAATGAATGTGTTCATCTTCTGGGCCACTTCTAGGATTTGGATCAGGCACAGAAGGAGGTAGAAAATAAATCGAAAATAAATAACGCTTTTTCTCAACCACAGCCATGGAAATCCGTAGCATCAGTATTTATCAATATATATAATCCATCTCCAGTGAGCTCCTGGGACTTTCTCTTAGTATTGTGTGTATGCTTTCTTTCCCTTTGTGGGCTGTCTTCTTCTCTAGGAACTTCACTGCCATTACTGTCCATCAAGGACTCTCTAGACCTTGGTCCACTGTAGTTTTTTTGTATGTATCAACAACCCAAGTGACCACTCTTTAGTCAATGCTTCTAGCCGAAAGAAAGAGGTTTTTTTCCACAGGTGGGTCTGCATTGCTATATTAAAAAATACCCCAAGAACATCTATTTTGCATTTTGGAGCAGGCATATCTGAGCAAAAGAATTTGTAGCAAAAATGGATGCGTTTTTCTGAGTAATAGTAATGGCTGCCCTTATGCACTTCTTATTGTAATTGCAAACATGAAATTACTACAAAGGAAATGCCTTAAAAAAGCATCCTGCCCTCTGTCTTATTGTTATATATTAGACATTGGTAATGCATATGCTTTCCTTTCTGGCTGGATGCTGTCTGTTCCTGCACATTCCAGATATAGATTCAACTGAGAAGGACTTGGGGGTGTTGGTGGATGACAGGCTGGACATGACCAGCCATGGGCACTCACAGCTCAGAAAGCCAAATGTGTCCTGGGCTGCATCCAGAGCACTGTGGGCAGCAGGGGAGGGAGGGGATTCTGCCCCTCTGCTCTGCTCTGCTGAGACCCCACCTGCAGTGCTGCATCCAGCTCTGGGGCCCCAGCACAGGAAGGACATGGACTTGTTGGAGAGAGTCCAGAGGAGAGTTACCAAATTGATTAGAGGGATGGAGCACCTGTGCTATGAGGAGAGGCTGAGACAATTGGGATTGTTCATCGTGGAGAAGAGAAAGCTGTGGGTGACCCAATTGCAGCCTTCCAGTACCTAAGAGAGCTTACAAAAAAGATGGAGAGACCATTTAGTGGTCTGTAGTGATAGTACAAGGTCAAGGGAACAGGGACAAGGGGAAATGGCTTCAAGCTAAAAGAGAGGTTTAGGTTAGATACTATGAAGAAATTCTTTCCTTAGAAGGTGACAAGGCACTGGAACAGGTTGCCCAGGGAAAGTCATGGATGTCCCATCTCTGGAAGTGTTCAAGGCCAGTTTGGATGGGGATCTGAACAACCTGGTCTAATGAAATGTGTTCCTGCCCATTGCAGTTAGGTTGGAACTAGATGATCTTAAGGGTCCTTTCCAAACCAGGTTATTCTTGATTCTATGATAATTCAGAGCTGTTCATGATTCTGATTTAGAAGAAAGTAAATTGAACATTGAACAATCCTGATACAATTTCATTTAGGCAACATTTTTTCCACGTCTTCAAGAGAAAATACTCAATTTGCAGTATCTAGAGGTATTTAGTTGAAATAAATGCAAAACACTTTCATTGGATCCTGCTAAACATTTGTCTTAGCAAGGTCACCACAGGTTGCTGGGTGATCCAGGTTACTTACTTGGCTAGTATATTAGTGTGTGCAGTTATGTTTGATTTCCCCTTGTTCCATCTTATGGATAGGGGTTAATTGGAATGACCAGTTTTGTTTTTCTGTTTGTTTTGGGGTATTTTGTACTGCTCTAGTGTGCTGAGTGTTGTTGGTCTTCTCCGCAAACTAATCTGTAAATACTGAATAAATAGAAAGTATTGGTTTTTTTTATCGTCTGCTGTGAATTCTTCCTTCATGTATATCATGTATATCATTAGCTTAATTGTTTATAGTGTTTCAGTCAGTTACACTTACACAGATCCTCTGAAGTAATGGAATTTTGTTTTGTAGTATAAACAATATTTACTCAGAAGCCAAGCCTCAGCCTCTCTTACTGTGGACTTGGGGTACTAGCAGTGTAACTGTAGAACTCGAAGTAAGGTCTTAAAGATGCTCAGGTGAACAGAACCCTGAAAGTAGTAATTTCACTACTTATGCATTTAAATTTCTACAAGTATCAGTTAGCTGAAGTCAGAAGCCACTGGTATTCAGACTGTTCAGGACTCTGGATTTTTTGCCTTAAACCACTTTAGAAAAATATTAATTTAGGTCCTTGTGTCAACTGGAGATAGTTGGGAGTTTAAAGTAAATTAAGTGATGAGTGATCCTTCATGTAGCATATACTTAGTCATCATGAATTCATATTCTGGACACATTTAAAGTTACATAGAATTTGGCTATATTTTTTTAATCCACATTGAAGACTAAGAAAACAAGCATGCTTTCAAATGGCCCTCTGCACCATCAGTGATTACCTGTGCTTGATGTCACTATCCTTCACAGAATGTGATAATAATGTTACCTGTTAACATAAGAACAAAGTTTGACTCCACAGAAGCAGCTGGAAATGAATAACCACATGCTTAAATCTTCCAGGAACACACTGTTTGGCATATACTGCTAAAAGTTCCTCATATTTTGGAGTGAAATACTTACGTTGTGTCTCAGCTGGAGTGCATGAGGGAATAGTAATTTCTCAGTGGTAACATGGAATTTGATTTTATAAAATGTTTTTATATATATTTAATGGATTGAAACACTTTGAAGAAAACATACATTTCTGGTCTTAATCTAATTCAAAGGGGGTTTGTAGTTCTGATTCCAGGCTCTTCTCATGTTTTATGTATAGGTAAATCAGAAGGTTATGTCTTGTCCAAGCTAGAAGGGAGCAGCAGCAGTCCTTTATGTGACATCAGGAATATGATCAGTTGAACACTAATAAATTGATGTTTACTGGGTGGATACTGCAGATGATTTGAAAAAGGAATTATCTAAAGTTTGGGAAGAAGGTTATGCTAGCAACAGTATGTGCTAAAACTGTTTTTTAATAGATGCAAGTTGCAAGGGAGTGGTATAGGAACCTCAAGATATACTGAGTGTTCATGCCTGCAACTCTGTTACACTTTAAAATTTTCAAATGCAGTTATTTTGTAGTGCTCTTGGTGTAGAATCAAGCAAGGTTCCTGCAGTAGAAGTTGGGGATGAAAATAACATAGAAAGGAGCCTTCATGGGTTTGGTGTTTGGTCAGAAAGGACATTCTGAGATATCTCAAAGAAGAGAGATGAAATTACAGCAGAAGAGGGGAGAGAGCTGCTATGGTACAGAGCATAAAGACATAAAACAGTGTAAGTGTGATATAAACCAGCTTGAAGCTTCCACCAATTTGTGGGCTTCAAGATTATGCCACTTTTATGGTACTTTTCTTAGAGATGGGGCACTGATTTGTGGCACTGCATGACATATAAAAGTATGCTGTCCATTTATGTCTGTATGTATATATGTACATATACACCAGATATATCTGAGACATATGACCTGTCTGTCTGCCATGTAATGTGAAAGTTTTGCGACATGGAAGATTAATTAGGCTCACTTTCTTTCATCTTCATTACCTATTTTCGTTATTCTAATGAAATTTGCTTAATTCTGACTGTGAGAGTGCATTTCTGACTCAAATACTGAGAAATAAATTTCTAACTTTCTGAATTTCAGAATTGTTCTAAGAAGGTACCTTGCCAAAGTTTCTTGTCCCAAGGAAATAGAGAAATGCTGGAGTCTCTGCTGATGTAACTGTTACCAACCAGGAGTACATTTCTCTCTTAAGTCTGACCATATACAAGCTGTAAAACTGATTCAGTTACACTCAGTAGTAAAATCTTTTTCCGGAACAGCTTATTCTCTGTATGAGTTGGCTTAAACTTTGCAATTGACAATATAGGTTTCAGTGATGAAAGAGGTATTCGTGGTGAAAGTCAACAAAAAAAAAAAGAAAAGGAATTTTCCGGTGCAAGTGAGTTAACATATTCTAGGGGTGAGATACAGCCCAGTTTCAATTGAGGGAAAATATAAATGTAAGCAATGAATGGCAATGCTTTTATGACAGAGACATAGCCCAAGACAGCATCTTGAATGGTACCTACGGTAAAATACTTTAATTTTTGGGACAATGCAGAATGAAGATCAAGATGTGGAAATAACTGCATAATTCCACAGATTTAAAAGCACAAGCAGATACAGAAGGTATTTCCTCTTAGGGTTTATTAATAGTGTTTCATAATTACAGACAGTAAAGTTGAAGCTCTTCACAGAACCATGCGTGATTTAGTTACAGTGGGCAAATGGTGATTTTAACAGAAAAGAACTTACTTTGGATCAGAAGATGGAAGCAGTTTTCCTTAAGAAAAAAATGGCCTAAGCTTCCCACTGTCTATATACTACTGCTTTTCTTGGTAGTTTTAAAGATATCCCACTGGTAAAGCTTTAAAAAAGAGAATCTCTTGACCTCACAAAAAAGTTAGTTGTTTGGAATGTTGAATGCAATTATATTGACATATGGTGATAATGTGATAAGGCGTAAGGGTTAAAGGTTGAAGGAACCATGGCTTGGCAATTAGCAATGTAAATGAAACATTCATTATCCAGCATGCTGAGAAGTTGATGAACTGTACAATAAATCTGAGCCCAAGTCACTACTGAGATAACTCATTTCAGAAATAACGGTGTTTATTAGGATTCTAGACATTGTTTTGCATTCTCTGGTGAAATGTCTTGCTCTAGAAACATTTCCTCCATTAATGTGTGTGAAGTAAATCAATAGTAACAATTCTTCAAGTAATATAGAATAAAAAAATAGGAGCATGAAAGACATGGAAACTCATTCTGTCTGAAAAAATATCTGGTTAGATAGATTGGTATCTCTTCAGTGCATTGGTATTAGTATTTCTCCAATGTAAATTATCTCCAGTGACTCACATTAACTCATTTGAAGCCATTTCTTCTTATCTTCTGAGATACAGTTGAAATCAGAATCTGACCTAGTAAGTGGACAGGCAGTTATTAGATGTTGTAAATTCCATTGATACATAAAAGAGGTCATTTTTTTTGGTGAGAACACAGGACAAAGACTTGTTTGAGAGATGAATGTAAAAAATGTTTACTCAGCATTTTTAAGTTCCATGAGGATGAGGTTTGAGTGTTACCAGGATTACTAGGTAGCTGTGCTTGTGTCCCTGTTAAAACAATGCCTAGTACTAATAAAATTAAGTTGCTAAACTTGATGAAAGCAGAGGTAGTTTACCTCCTACTCATTAGACAGTTCTATAAACACCTTAGGAGTAGTTTCTAATAATTAAATATGCATAGTTTGATTAGTAAAAATAACTGAGGAGGATTTAGCAGAAACCAAGGCACAGAAATATGTGCTAGCTGACTTGGTGGCAACAGGGATTATATTTGGTTTGTGTTAAAAAATGTTGAAGTTGTCTGTTCCTTTTAGAAACAAGCTCCCAGTTAATCATAGCAAGTAATGCATTATGTTTTTCTGCTCCAGATTTGCATCTGTTTGGCCTTCTTAGAAATTTTGTGTTAGATTTTATTGTACATATATTTCCCACTGTTAAATAGACAAATTCTTTACTATTGAGGCAAAACATTTGGAGTAGATATATATAAATGACATACAAACTGTGGAGGAGTATCACATAATATGCAATTTTCATGCTAGTTCTTTGAAATATTGTTCTTATGGACCATTATGGATCTTGACAGATCATGTAATGATTTATTATTGAGCCCCAAAAAAATCAGTGTTCTCTTAATCTTCTTGTCTATGAGTATCTGATCCACATAATTCTTATTTTACTCATCAGTGTCAGCAAGAAATGCAGTATTTGTTCAGTAGTACAAGGAAACATAATGCACTGTACAGAAGAATAAGGTAATATTCTGTATTGTATATGGAAGAGATAGCATTTCTATATGTATATAGTATGATATATTTGGATACTATTCTGGTCAACAGTGAAAGTACAAGGAACATGCAAGGAAGACTCAAAAGAACATTGGCTCCCCCTCCCTTCCCTTCATTTATTGTACAGAAAACTATTCAGAGAGTAAGCTGATGACTTATTCATATTGAAGAGCTGAAAATTGCTTTTGAGTAGTCATCTCTCAGATACTTTATATCTTCAGTTTCTCTTTTGAATCTCTTAGTTTTATTATTCAACTGACATTTCCTTAGTTCAGCCTGGTACAGGGGTTGGAGAATGCAGAAAACGTCTGAGATCATATGGAAAGCATGTAATAGTGGCAGGAATTAAGTACTCAGAGTTCTTCAAAATTGCAGTTGAAACTAAAAGAAAAAGTCTTCTTTGAGTAATTGAGATGGCTGAGTATTGTATCATCCAAAACCAGGTTGCGACACAGTTTCTGTTGCAGGCACTACTTGGTTTCTGCTGTGGTTGTGTCAGAGCATGCCTGTACCTTAAAAACAAAATTGTGTGAACATAACACTTGGTGAAGTACATCAGCCAGAATACTTGTTATAAAGACAAATGCACATACTGTGTTTAGCATGGCTCTGCCAGAACTGAGAGAGTAGCTACTAAGTTATTATAAATGTGCAAGGAAAACACTATGAGGAAAGTATTTAAGAATTCACAAGTTGTTTTTATATCTATTTACCTTGCTTTGAATTTCTTTGACTGTTTACATAACATTCACTTCTGTGGCTACTGCGGTGCTTTTCCATAACAGTGATATTAGTTACGTGAGTTTGAGGCAATAAACTGTAGAATATATCATAGTTTTTCTTTTGCCCAGACTTTTAAAATTAAAAATTACTGAAAATTCGTTAGTGTTGTGTTGCTTGTCATTACTTTTAGAATATTTTATTGTAATATCTCTAACCTAAATAAACTTGCTGAACCACAGTTTATTATATGGCTAAAAGAGTGTTCTGAATTACAGTGCTTTTAAAGTCTTAATTTCCTGAATACTTACTTACTGACAGTATTGGATCAACTTGAATAGAAATGCCTAAGCAGTAGTGTGTGCCTGTGTTTATGTAGAAATATTTTATCTTAAAAATATATGTATGCATATGGGCACTAGAAATATGAACTATTCAGTATATGTAGAGTTTATATATAGTGTATATAAAATATTCAGTGCATATGCAGTAGAAAATACATATACATTAGATTTTTTTTAAAACAAATTTATTTCCACAAGCAGCTCTATCAGTAAACAGAAGTAGAGACCCCAAGTCTGAATGTTGCCTTTACTAACTTTTAGGTGTTTCCTTTAATTACTGTGCTTTCAGTTTTTCACTTTGAAAAGCTATTAGAATTTTGAAAGAAAGCTTGGTGGGGAGGGCTGGTCTTTCATCTCCCACCACACTCTTTTTTTAGATTTCCTAAGCTTTCTTTGTCATATTTTTTGCTTCACTTGACATTTCCTTTTGACTAAAGGTGGAAAATTCACCAGTCACTGTGGTGTCATGACAATCCAAGACAGGTAGGACGGAAGACTCTATAATCTTTGCTAACTTGCTAATGCAGAGACCACTTGTGAGGATATTTTAGAATATGTCTCATTTATTGCAAAATACTCGAACAAACCTTCTGGGAAAATTGTAGATGAGACAAAGAAAAATTAAGACATTAGGAAGCTTATGGCATACCACGATGAAGGTACTTGGACATACACTGCACTTTTCAGACAAGTTAAGACAACGTTCATTTTTATGGCATCCAGTAAAATTAAACTATGCTGTGACCATAGAGGCTCAAATCCAAATAGTTTTTTAAGAGTTCCAGAACTAGCAGGTAGGTAATAGTTCTTCCATGTATTTGTGTATTTCTCAGTGAAAACCAATCAAAGATAATCAGTGTCATATTCATTGGGAAATGGTCACCATATGATGTAGGAGGGTCACCATACAAACAGCAAAAATACCATTTTGAATCAGTATTTTTTCCTTAAGTTTTTATGCGTAGACCTTTCCAAAGTATCACTGCTTATTCTCAACAAGTAACTCTCCCATCAAAAAGTAGTCTCTTTCTAGTATGATGCCTGTGAGTTACGAGTAATCAGAGTCAGGCTTTAGGTGATGCATCTATTTTTTATCACAGAATCACAGAATATGCTGAATTGGAAGGCACCCAAAAGGATCGGTGGGTTCAGCTCCCGGCCCTGCACAGGACATCCTCAAGAGTTACCCTGTGTGCCTGAGAACATTGTCCAAATGTGTTTTGAACTGTCTCAGGCTGGTGCTGTGACCACTGCCCTGGGGAGCCTGTTCCAGTGCCCAGTCACCCTCTGGGGGAAGAACCTTTTCTTAATATCCAATGTAACTTTCCACCGGACACAACTCCAGGCTGTTCTCTTGGACCCTGTCACTGGTCAGCACAGGGAAGAGATCAGTGTCTGCCCCTCCTGTTCTTCATATGAGGAAGTTGTAACTGCAATGAGGTCTCCCCTCGGTGTCCTCCAGGCAGAACAGAACAAGTGACCTCAGCCACTCCTCCTACAGCTTCACCTCAAGGCCTTTCACCATCCTTGTTACCCTCCTTTGGATGCTCTCCGATACGTTTCTATCCATCTAAGTATTATGGCACCCAAACCTGCCCCCAGCACTTGTGGTGAGGCTGCCCCAGCTCAGAGCAGAGCAGGACAATCCCCTCCCTTGCCTGGCTGGTGATGCTGTGCCTGATGCACCTCAGGACAGGGTTGGCCCTCCTGGCTGCCCAGGCACTGCTGCCTCATGTTCAACTTGCCACTGACCAGGACCCCCAGGTCCCTTTCCATGGCACTGCTCTCCAGCATCTCATTTCCCAATCTGTCCATACATCCAGGGTTGCCCCACCCCTGGTGCAGAATCCGGCACTTTCTCTTGTTGAACTTCATGTGGTTGGTGATTGCCCAGACCTCTGATTTATCAGGGCCTCTCTGCAGGGCCTCCCTGCCTTTGAGGGAGTGCGCAAGTCCTCCCAGTTTTTTGTTTCCTGGGAGCTTGCTGAGTATTCCTTCCAGTTCTGCATTCAAGTAATTTATGAAGATGCTGAAGAACACAGGGGCAATGATGGAGCCCTGTTGAACCCCACCAGTCCCCAGTCTGATGTCACCCCATTCACTGTAACCCCCCATGCCTGACCCATGGGCCAGTTGCCTAGCCATACATGATGTGTTTATCCAGCTGTGGGCTGCATATTTTGTCCAGAATGATCCTGTGAGAGACAGTATTGGAAGATCCACTGAAATCCAAGAGGATCACATCAACTGGCTTCACTTGATAACTAGGTGTTACCTTGTTATGAAAGGAAATCAAGTTTGATAAAGTAGCTTCTCTCATGAAGCCATGCTGGCTGTGACCAAAGACTGCGCTGTCCCTCAGGTGTTTTTCAATACCCCCAGAGTAATCTCCTCCATAACTTTACCTGCTGATGAAGAAGTGAGACTGACAGGGCTGTATTTTCCAGGGTCTTCCTTCTTGGTCTTGAAAATCAACTTCCAGTCAGCTGGGACCTGTCTGGGTTCCCAAAACTCATTGATCAAAAATCACTGAGAGAGGATTTGCAATGACAGCAGCTCTTTGAGAAGTACTGGATTAATCCCATCAGGACACATAGATTGGTAGGGGTCCAGCTGGAGCAACAGGTCCCTCACAATTTCAAGATCCTTTGGGAATTCACTGTTCTTGCAGTCATGATCCTCCAGTTCAGGGCACTGAGACACCCTTGGTCAGTCATCTGTGTTGAAGACAGAGACAAAGAATGCATTAAACATCTCTGCCTTGTCTATGTCCCTGTTTGTGAGATAACCATCCTCATCCTGCAGTAGGGCAGTGTTACTTTTACATTGTGTATTGCCATTAGTGTATTTGAAAAAACTCCTTTTATTGTCCCCCACAGTTCTGGCCAGCTGGTTTATAAATATTAGTTGTGAGTTTTGCAGTCTAATCTCATTAGTGGTTTTCTGTTATGCCCAGCTCTTCTACAGTATTGGTTTAGATATAGAAAGTACTTTTTTTTCAGTTGATCGTATTTAGGTTGTGTTTTCTAATTGCTTTCCTCATATCAGCTGCATGTCCATAGATCTGACCATAACTCTCTTGATAGATATGAGACCTCTCTTGGTCCTTAGACCATATGTCTTAGGAGAAAAAAAAAACTTTTTAATTACTCTTCTGCCATGAAAATTACCCTAATAACTCTGCTGTGCAGAATGGATGTAAAAAATCAGAGTAAACCAACTAGTAATGGTAAATCATGGCATGATATTGAAATGACTATGAGGAAAAAAAGGTGGTCTGTCTCCATGTAAAGCCCCATAAATGTCAAGGCATTTCAAGAAAAAAAACCTTTTAGTAATTTTCCTGATTGCTTGAGATGTTTTAGTGCATATCAGACTACAGAGATTAGCAGGCATGGAGGTAGAATCTGAATCTACAGAGCCTGCTGTAATTGACATTTACTATAAGCTAATTACCCAGGACTTGTATGGATGAAGACTGCTGGTTTTTAAGGTGGCTACTTAACACTGCTCACAAACAGCAACCACTTAACAGCTTGTTTATCCTTCTTATATGTATATCCTTCTTACTACATTGCAACTCCCCTATTCTTGTATGATGGAATTGAGAGTCCTGACTGAAAAGTCTAGTCATAGCCTTCTTTTGTGGAAAATTGGAGCCATCTGCTGTCTAAAAAGGGCATTGTTTGAGGTGAAGTGTGTGGTTTTTCTTGTCCTGTATCTTCAAAAATTCTCTGCTGTTTGTTGTTAGTAGGGTATTTGCTAGCACCATGGAAGCAAAATGATTTAGGTCTAGATGTTTCTAGAAAAAAATTACCGATTAGTACATATATTAAAAGGCATTTATCCAGACTTCAGCATTAACTGTTACTCAGAAATTTATATAGGCAGCTTGAGAATGGGGAAGAGAGCTGGACAAACAGCCATCTCTAAGTGTGCAACATCAAAAAATCTCATTCAATAAATTTATCAATTTCTCTTTCCTCAGTTCATAATTAGCTCCCATTACTAGTTATCTTCTGAGTAATTTTTAAAAGTCCCACTCATTTCACACAGTTCAGCTCTGAGTATTACTCAACGGAAAAAGCATGCCAGGGTCCTAATTTCCTATTTCTTCCTGGTTTTATGTCTAATAGATATCAAAAACACTTGCTCATATACTAAAATACCCCAACCAATCAACCAAAAAACATCCCCAAATAAAAAACCAAACGGTCACAAATCTGGGAAAAAATCTTAGTCATGCTTTTTTGGTAGGTTTTCCAGATGAGATATAACTTTCTAAGCCTGCAAGATGTTTTTCCTCTGATGCTTCTCCATACTTCAATGTGGCAGGCCACATTGAGCCATTGTCTGGTGGCCAGTTGCTCCAGTTATGCCCAGTTATGTGCTATGTTTTGAAATCTTGAACAGCTGTAGCTACATGGAACTAATCAAATAGTCATATGTCAGCTTGGGACATAAAACAGGCTGTAATCCAGACAGCTCTTACTTAGTTACAATGAGCTGTTCAAGAGTGGGAAGAAAGAAACATGTAAAACACTTAATTTGCTGCTAAAGTCAAAAGGTACACACTAATTAGTTTAGTTTGTGAAGTTCCCCAGCATTTTCATTGCTGTGGTGGTTGTTCATGTCTTCTATACGTACCCAATCACACCCAGTGCCAATAAGACAGCATTTACATGTAGGTTGAACCAAATGATTATAAATGAATTCACGGATGTCTCCTGGGATTGGACATAAAGGTCTTGTAAACTGAAAATTTTATAAACAAACAGCTGTTGGGAAAATACCATTATGCTGTAATAGCTGCTATTAAAATCCATTAGCAATCTTGATGGCCTGTTTGAATTTGATGCATCATTTGCTCTGACAGCCTTTTTTACTAAAGAATTTTGTAAAATATATGTAGATTATGAAGGACAGTAGTAATAGACTAGGAGATTAACACTGAATGCACATTTTACTTCTGTGTGCCAATCAAGCTTTGAAGAATGCTGTGTATCCTTGAGTTTAAATGTCAGCAGAGAAACAGGAACACATTAACCTGAACAGCTGCAAAGCTTTCTCCATCACTGTAGGAGAAATACACATCTCTGCAGAGGTGAAGTATTTCCAGGTTAGAAACCATGTTTCAGGCAACAAAATAAATCTCCAGTGTTTTCTAAGAGTTTGTGTGCTCTCCTAATTGATGCCAAACTGTCATTCTCGTGCTCACAGAGCCATATACCGCAGCGGATACCAGCTGCCATAGGGGTAGGTATGGCCCGTAGATCATGCTGCTACTAAAATTAGTCAGACTTCTAATGAGATTTTGAAAAATATGTATGCCAAGGACTGTCTGAGAAGTCTTGTCTTTTTAAGAACAGTTCAAGTGTCAGTGATACAGCTAAACTGTCCCTTCAGAACCAGGTATAAGAACACACAGAATGACCTTGTTATGTGTCTGTGTCTGTAGAGAGAGGCACAGATTCGCTTAGCATGTTCATGGATGCTGCAAGGGCACCATCTGCTGGGTGAAAAAGAAAGATTTAATCAGAGTTAAATGTCTTTTAATCAAGACTTCTTGTCTGCACCCTTTGTTGGTAATGCTCATACTCAGACAACATAATACTTGTTATTGTACATACTTAGTTTCCTATTTCTTCTTCTGTTTTGTATTTTTCAATGTTTTACTAAATGAACTCTACATAATAGAAAATTCTCTGTAAGTATTACTCTGGTATAAACTCATGTGCCAAATTTATGGGTACCCTCTTTTTGTCCCTTTCCTTATATCTGCACTCAATTTCTTTATCATATCCTGTCTTCGCTGATACCTGTAAGCAGCTGTTTGCTAAAAGATCTGGCAAAGAATTCTGTGACTTGTACTATTTCCTCTCATCACTCCCCCTCTTCTTCCTGGGGGAAGGAACGTGTAAGAATGTTGTTCTGCTGAAGAGTACAGCAGAACTATATAGGTCAGTTCCTTTTGTTTGAGGGAGGAATAGCAGGGCTTGTGGTTCACTGTAAAGAGAGGTAAGTCAATGCCTTTTATGTAATTTTAGCTCTGGACCATTGTGTCTTGCAGTTTGGATGTTTAAAGTTATGTCTTTGTTAAGGATTATGAGACAGGTATATTCACTTGAAGGAACTGGAAGTCTGTGTTACGGCTGTTTATTCTTAACTGCAAGAGACTAAAACTAGATTAATGTAGTAGATGCACTCTTTAATGTGCATGTTGTTAAAAGAGCCTTTTCTTTACTACTTGGCATCTACTGCATGGTTCTGATAATATATTATGCATTCCACTATATACTTCTCTCTAGCACTCAGCAATAGATGGTCTTTCAAAACACAGTGTAGCAGAGGTAAAGCCTTTGTGTCATTCCATACAGATTTTTTTAAGTGTTTTGAAAGAAGACTTGCTACTTGGAGCCTGGCTTTCTCATTTTCATGTTAATGTTTTTAACAATATTTTCAGAAAATAAATAAGGCTCTGAATTAAAAGACATCAATTTCACAGAGTTTGAAGTGAGAGAATTATAAAAATGAGCCAGCAGGATAGAAAGCCTTGGATATGGCCTAATTAATAAGGTTTCTGTTTTACTTCCATGGATTACTTCAGTAAGAAATCCCTGAGTTCAGTAAGATTTGAATACATTTTAAGGCACGTTTTACGTAAAGTATATTACCAGTTTGACCACCCATCTTTACTTCATTTCCTTCAATGTCCAGGCAACAGAAATTCAACATGATAAAAAATTTCATTCAAAACCTTAATATTGAAGCCTCAAATTAGCAACAGGTACCAGTGAAGTCAGTGGGAGGCAGTACAAAGTCTAGTAAATAGGCTGCTTGCTTAGTTGGGTGAAATTTTGCTTTGAAGTTGCTAAGTACCTGTTTCTTAGTGTGTTAGAAAGATGCTTCAGTCACAATGAATGACTGCAGTCATGAAGCAGAGAGTAAGCACGTATTTAGGCTTGACTCAAGGTTTAAGCTCAAGGAAGAAAGCTGTAATGGTGTGAGGAGAGCTGGTTGTGCTAGCTGGATTCACTAGTGGACACAGTGGAATTGCCAGTAACTTGGTAAAGCCCATTTGAGAATCGTGTTATCCTGCAGGGACTGTACTGAAATAGCTGAAGATTATGGAAACTAGTTGACCTGGCTGCTGAACATACTGGAAAAAAAAGCTTTTGCATGCCGCTTCACCTGTAATGTTAAATCTTAAAGCACATCTTTGTTTACTGACTCCAACAGAATCCCTGCATTATTGTTCTTCAGCAAAAAAACTTCTTTCCTTTTTGGCATACTCCTAGTTATAATTTTTTTAAACATCCAATATTTAATGTAAGTGTCAAGTAAAACTAGAACCATAATGAAAGATATTCCAGTTCTTTGGGGTAGTTGTTTAACTGCATTTACATGCCAGTATCACCAAAGCAGTCCTGTGTCTTAGAGTGGTTAACTTCAGATTGATTTTAGGGTACTGTTTTGCTTTGCATCTCATTTTCCACTTCTATTTGTCTAGCGAGAGAGCAAAGAACAACTTTCTGAAGGATACAACCTGAAGGCAGCAGTTATGCTGGAGAACTTGGTCCTGTAGGTCCAAAACCAGCCTTACAGAAAGCTTGTATTTGGTTCTCAGGAAATAAAACCATCTCAGTGGTAAAGCTGCTCTCTTAGTTACTGTAAAACAGAGACAAGGGTGACTTCAGCCTGGTGTAACCAAGTGTGAGTCCCCTGGCAGGCATCTGCAAAGAACTTTGTTTTATCCCTTTTTTGCTTGTGCTGGTAATGACTCCTCTCTTCTGAAGGAACTGACTGTTTAACAAACGAGTTGCTAAAGGCATTTTGTTTGCATAACTCTAAGTGCTTATTAGAAGAAGCCATAGGAAACTTAAATGAATTACAAGAAACTGAATTGCTACTCTTACTTGTCTGGGATTTTTTTTTTTTGGTGAAAAGTTCAGTGTACAGTCCAATTTCTATTTCCTAGTTCAGTCTCACTGCAGATGAGACTAAAGTAAGTCGCTTTGGTAATACATTGATCTTTATTTGTTCATGTGTTTTGGAGGAAGATGTTCAGCTTCCCACAGCAGAGAGATAAACTGAATGAATAGAAGATTAATTCTCTTTCGTCTTCAGCTGTATTCCAGACAGTTGCTCCATATTGACAAGGCACTGTGGGTGGTCAACCAAAGTGCCAGTGATTTAGCACACAGTGCAAAAGTGATTTAATCAAAATAATTGAAAATACATTTCTAAAATACTAGCATGCTTAGCAGGGAACTTCTACTTCCTGGAAGGGTCTTTTGCTAAACTGAGTGCCTAAGCAATACTGTGGATATCATCTGTCTATTGTAACTGATTGGGACAATTCTAATGTGTAGATTAGTAGCATGCGCCAAGTCCTGTGAAGTCAGTGAGATGATTTCCATTAACTTTTAGTTTGTGGAATTCTGAATTGGCTTATTTGTTCAGGCTTGCAAATTGAACATCTAAAGGTAATAATTGATGTTTGTATTTTCCCACATGAAGAGAACCTATTTAGAGGAGGGATTTTCAAAAATGTGGATCTTTTGTGCTGAAAGAGAACATTTGTTGTGAATGAAAGGATGAAAGTATAAAAAAGACTGAAGTACAATTAGAGAGCATTGTGCCTCAATGTGAAACTGTATTTTGCATTTAGAGAAATTTGGGGTAATAGAAGGAGAACTTGAAAGTGGGAACAAGAGTGTGCATGACAAATAATAGCAAAAGTAAAAAATTATGTTAGTCAAGAATTTTCAGCCCTGGAAGAAGAAAACTTGTAGGAGAAAATAGTTTTTGGGAGTCAGGAGCATGAATGGAAGAAGTAAAATTTTTGGGCAAAATTATTTGCAGTCAAGAGACTGTGAGGAATCAAACAGCTACCTTAGAAAGGCAGAAGATATAGCTAGATGAAAGAGAAAGCTTCACCAAGTACTGAGATTTGGTGTAACAATCCAAAACTGACATATTAACAACTTACAATATATTAGAAGTGATAGAACCGAATCCTGCACAAATGGCTCTTTGGTTATTATCAGCTGATTATTTTTAATTTTCTATCTATTATCTTGCAACATCATTTTCTTGTCTATATACATGGAGTGAAATGGCTTTAATAATAAAATAACCATGGTTTATTCCTGAAGTGACATTGTGAGTTGAGTACATAAATTAGCAAAGTAAATCTAACAGGGGAAATAAAAGGTAAAAAGTAAAAGAAAAAACTAAAATTGCCATGTAACTTTGAATGGCTGTGTTGCTGAGTGAGGAATAGTCAGGTTGTAAGACTGTCATCCCCAGCAGATTTTGTCATTTTGCCTTTGTTTTTTTAATTGAAAAACTATTAATTTCACATTAAATACCATTCCCATCCAGAAGCAATTATTAATGAGAGATAATGTCATCCCATGAAAATATTTGCACAGTTTCTTCTCCTTTTGAATGTTTTACCTGAAAGTTTTTGAGTTCCTTCCAAAAGATTTTTGCTGTTTCTACAGTAATAGTAGTTTTAAAAGTGTGGATATTTTGTTATTAAGTGCAAGTCACACTAAATGATTTGTTTAGAATGCCAGAGTGTAGGAGGTACTGCAGGTTTCCTTCTACCTTCTATACACAAATGACCTCTCAGGATATAAGTATTAAGGAATTGTGTTGCTGTCAGATATGGTGCAATGGAATCCTCCTAGGCCGTATTCCACCAACATTTTCTGTCTCTTCTCTTTGGATTGCAACAGGAAGTTTGGCAGCATTTTTTCTCTCTATTACCAAAGAGGGGAAAGGCCTGAATGCCATTGCATTAGAAAAGAAGGAAAAAAACCCCTAACCTTTCTCCCTCAAAAATAGACCTCAGGACTAATGCATCTGTATTATTTCTAAATATATTGTTGGCTGAAGACTGGGGGTTTATTTTTAGCTTGTGTTAAAATAATTTTCAAAGATTAGGAAAAAGGTTTTTTTTCCTGTTATGGAACATAGGATATGTGTGATATCTGTAATATAGAAGGTATCAATGAATGTATAATTTTTCAGACTGTCTGCCTGTGATGGCATCCATTTATAATACTTCTAGCTTCTTGCTATTGAATGTGCTTTTAATGGTGCATCTAGTCTTGCTGTTTCCAAAGAAAAGGAGTGTTCCTCAAACTAGGAGAGAAAACATTTTCATCCCTCTATTGTGGCGGCAACTGAAAAGATCTAGCAGTTCTTGCCAGACAAAACTCCATGTTAAGGGAAAATAGCAATAGTATAGTGTTGTCGATGTTATGACAAAGCTCCATTTTCAGTTTAAACTGCAAACATGAGAAGTGCACTAAGAACAGCCTGCCATCCTGCCTTGGCATTTTGGTTGGTTTCTTTTTTGATTATATTTTCATGAAGAATTAACATTTTGATACAACATTTGTTCATGGATTTGCAGTGGTTAAATCAATAGTTAATGAGGTTCGTTGTATAATTTGAGCTTGTAGTTTGTTTATGCTAGACCAACTTTATCCATACTCCAAACAAATTATCTCTTATAATCACCAGCCTGAAGATAAATCTCTAAATGTTTTTCTGATGATAGTGCTGTGGTTGGCAGGTGTTAGAAGTGCCTCCCAGGGACAAAGATTGAAGATGGGCTTGTTCTCACAAATCCTTCAGGCAAGGTTGTTTAGCTTTCTATCCTGTCATCTGCAGACGAGCCTTGTATGGTGCCCTGCTAATGAAATCTAATAGGCAAAGGTCATATATCTTTATGAAGAAAAATGCAAAGCTAGTGAGTGATGAATGTGCTTCATGGGGTTCAATGGACGATGTGTAGCAATAAAATCCATGTGCTTCAAATGGCTTGGCATATCTCTGTCTTTTGTGCCTTAACTACTTTTTATAACAATTCTTATTACTAGTGATGAGAATAGATAAATACAAAAACAGTTGAATAGGCATGTAAAGTTATCTGTGTAAGTAAAGAAATAGGTGGGGGTAATTAGTTTTCAGTATTCATAGTCTAATGAGTGAGATGGCTCACATAATAGTACACAGCAGTACTGTATTTAAATTTGAAAGCTCTATTGAGTAGCAGTAGAAGCATACTTGCTGTCGTGAAGATATGAAGATTTAGGTAGAGTCTAACATCGGTTATAAATAAAAAATGCCTTTGTCAAATGTCAAAACATAATATTAAAAATGTAGGGCAGTACAAACAAAACATGGTGGTATAAAATTGCAGATAGAACTACCAAAAAACGCAAGTCAGTGCCTTTAAGAAATTGCTAATCTCAAGTTAGAATGAATCAAATAAACCAGATACTGTTGAATACTGCTGTTTTTAAAGAAGTTACCAGTTCATTTGCTATAGTTACACTGCTGAGCTAACAGACAGTTCAATAAATCAACTCAGGCTTGATGGATTTTACAAACCATTGCGTGAAAGAGGAAAGAAATCTCTTAGTATTCCCTCTTTGACAAAAGGATATGCAAAGAGCCTGAATGGATGAATGGTTGATTAATTTTGCCAGAAATTTTCTTGACAGCCAGAAATGTGTTTTTGCATTATCATGTTTGCATGGGGATTATTTTGTAAGGTATGAATTATTATATATAACCTTACACCTGAGACTTATCTGGCTAAAAGAGACAGCTCCTGGTCAGTATATATATGGTTGTGATGTTTCTTATGTTTTAATTCATCACTCTGTCAATTCAGCCTTTCGCTTGTTACCACTTGCTAATCAGTCAACAGTGAAATCAAATATTGTATGGGACTAAATGAACCTTGTAACAGAAGTAATAGGTTGTGTCTTTTTCAGTATTTTTTAATTGATTTACAAAGTATGGAAAAATCAGATAGAAGTTCTTAAACCAGAATCAGAAAACAGAATAATATAAAGGAGAATAAAAATACGTATTGTAGGCTATGACCACATGGCTTATTGATTAATAAAAAACAAAGCTTCTTTTTCTCCTATAATTTTTTGAGGTAAATAATTATTAGATTGTATAAACTATGCCATGCATGGAGATATTTATTTTAATTTCGTACATATTTTGTGCATACTTTCTATAGGAGATCCTTGCTTATAAATATGGTACATAAGCAGTTGCCTTTACTTTTAGGCTTTGTATACCTGTGGTTTCGAAATAAAAGACTTTCCTCTCCATGTACTTTTGTCCAAGAAAGCATGTTCCTATTTGCTTCAACCTTTAAAATTATCTGGAGGGAGTACATTTCAATATACTACATTTCTCTATACTTCTTTACTTGGAGCAAAAGTCATACTGCTATGATTGCAAGTTTTCTTGTTGGTCCTTTTACTTATTTTGCAGAGGCGGAGTTTTAAAGACACATATGAAAAAGGAGGTGTCATTTAAGCCTTTAAACTTGAAAATTACAGCTATCTATTTTAATGTATTTTGTATTTTTAGCCACTCCAAACTACTTGCCCTTCAACTACCAGAAATACTCAAAATTGGCAGCTTTGTCTTTATCAGTGACAGCTTTCCTATTACAGAAAACATCCACTAACAATGAGACAAATTACAAGCACTTAGAATTTCTTCCCTTAGAGATGGAAATAAATGAGTACTTTCACCTATGTACCAGACTACATAATGTACTTTGGTGTTCTCTGATTCCTGTACTGCTGCAAAACTTTTTTTTTTTCCTTCTAGATTTTGAAGTCACAACGATCTAATATTATTATTGGATACACAGGAGTGTACCTATGTTTGTTAATGTCTTCAGGCTATGTACTCAATGTTTATGTTGTGCAGCAGTGTCAGTGCCCTAACAGGACTTCATCTCCAGCCCTTCTGATCTGCTACATTTTTTGAGTATGTGTGCCCAAACCTAACTGACACCAGGGAGCATTTCTGGCTGTTGTAGTTCAGAGAGTTAGTTGTACACCTCAGCACTCATGGGAGGCCGCATTGCTTATGGGTAAGGATTTGTGTTCCATACCTGGGTGACTGTGATAGACACTACAGGCAGGTATTACAGCTCTAGGAAGAATGTTGTAAGCCAAATGGACCATGATGATATTCTTATGTTACATGTATATCATAATGTCTTTTAGGATACATGAGGATGCTGTACCCCAGTTGCTAAATTCACAGCTGCCTCAGCTAGTTCTGAATGGGGAATAATGAAACTGCAGTTTGGCAGTATACCTGAGCAAGATTTTTCTACCTCAAGTTTTACGGATGAATTGAGATTTCATAGTCTTGCCCAGAAATCATGTGCTAAATACACAAAAAAACATGCAAATATTTATAAGCTCTACTTAATCACAGGTTAAAATGGACAAGCCTGAATTCGAATATACAGAATTTGTACCTGTATCAAATGTGAGTAAAACCTGTTTAGCTGCAAATCTGAATTCATAAAGAATGGACATTGTTAAGACACTATGATGAAATGCACCAATGCTGTAGAAAAGGCACTCTTTCCATTATGAACTTGTGTCCACATGCTTTCATTGAACAAAGCATGCAAAATTTTTTTTAAGTTAAAGATGAATTCTTTTTTCTTTGCTTTCTTTTTTCCTTTTTTTTTTTTTTTGTCTGTTTGTTTGTTGGTTTGGTGTTNNNNTTGTTTTTTTTTTTGGTTTTTTTTTGTTGTTGTTTTTTTTTTTTTTTTTTTTTTTTTTTTTTTTTTTTTTTTTTTTTTAAGTTACTCTGCATTTAATGAAAATGATAGACTGTAAAAACCACAGCCTTCATCAGTACCAAGGGGTGTGAGTGCTGAACAGTCACTCATTGCGTTATTCGATATTAGGATTCCACAATGCTATAGTATTTCCAGTTCAAATTCTTTCCAACTTAAGTTTGGAATGCCTAAAGTTAAATGTGTGACTGGGGTTGTCATAGAGCAAGATAACAAATCTTAAAGATGCTCATTCTCCTACTCTTTAGTTGAGGACCTAATACCTTGTCTTTGGAAACTGTACACATAAAGAAAGCAGAATTCGATGCTCTTTTTGTTCTTTGCAGAAGACTGATAAATATCAGTGCAGAAGAGCTGCTGTTTGGTACATGAAAATGCACAATGGAAAAATGCAGTCTTTCCTTACAGAAAGGTGATTTTTAATAGAGCATCTTTACCAGTGGTGCTGATAAAAGAAAAGGGGTGAAATAACAAATACTCGTCTGTGTTTCTGGACTCTTGTAAACATCACACTGTTTATACTGTTCTTTAAATTTTTAGTGACCTGAAAACCTTTTGTAAAAAAATGAGTGTTTTTCTGCACTCTTCTGCCTTTCTTTTTATTTTTTTATTTTTTTTAATAAAGGAGGGGGCTTCTTATAATTAGCTGGATTTACAACAAATGGCACACAGACTGTTAGCTCTGCATGTGTGCTGTATCATTGGTGTTTACCCTATTATATTGCAATTTAAGTATGTCATAAAGTTTTATCAGTGATCACATAGAAATAAACTGGAATGCAGAAGTACTAACCATGAAATATTAAGAGAATGCAGTATGTAGCAGTATGTATGACTTCTGTATTGTGATAATTGCATCAGTTGTGAAAATTGTAATGGGATATGATATTCTTCATTTATATTTTGTGACGGTTGGGTATTTTTAGCAAATGAGTTGTCAGCAGAAAGGCTTCATTAGACCCATCAGGGTATCTGCCCATGAATAACGAATCCCAAACTGTACTGACAGTTTCCTTGAGCCAAAATGATGGAGCACCTCTGACAAAAGCCATATTGTGCTCCCCATGTGAGAAGTGTGAAGAACAAAAGAGACAGTTTGTTCTTAATTTGGTCAGGTTAATATTGACACAGTTAGTTTAGAAGAGTCAGAAGTGTGTGTAATGTATACTTGCAGTGATAACTTGGGTAATTTGCTGTTGATTTCATGAATCAGTGTTGCAAGCGATGGAGAAGTTACAGATTCTCTTCAGATATTTCTTGGATATTTTGCCTCTTTTCAAGGATCACCCATGTTTATAGTTAGATTATCTGTCAAACTTAAAAAGAGATTATTGAGAATCAAGAAAGAAAATAAAGTTTCAGAGAAAGAAATTTCCCAGCAGTATACAACTTATATAAAATGGTATTTCTCAACAAAAAAACATAATAACTAAACAGGTCATGTTCAAAAATCCTTCAAAACTCTTTGGATTTCTTTGATTTTCTCATTCTGCTTACCTAACCGATGCAAAAAATATTTGTAAATTTCAGAATGTTCATCATGTTGCTGTATTACAGCAGAAGCTATTTAAATGCATTAGATAAAAGCCCCATTTTATTACACATTATGACACCAAATAACTAGTTATATTGCTGTTAACTATGCAAAATATATGTACCACCAGATACTATTTATTTAAAGTACATATAGTACTAACATTTTTTTTGTTTATAAGTAACTTAGAGGACATAATAACAACTAATAATGTTTACATATGCTGTTTACCTGCTGCATACTATGTAAATATTAGTTAATAATTTAGCAAGCACATGCTAATAAAAGGAGCATATAAAATGACCAGTTAACTGACCTTTGTCATTGTCTAGCTATACTAATTCATCAACAGCATATTTTAAATGCTTGTAATTAATTTGGGATATACCAGCTTAACTGTTGAAATTATTTGCATTTTTTCATTTCTGAAGGACATTTTTTATTTTCTGTAACCATTTATAATACATGCAACATTCTGCTTGTTAATTTAGGTTAGCAAATTCGTGGGAGAGTCCATATATATATCATGTCTTTCAATATATGGTCTTTGGTAGTTTTTAAGACTTGTTTCCACTGTCATAATTTACTTGAATGTTTGAATGCTTGGGAAGGGGGTATCTGAATTTTGTTGCTGGCACTAGTTTAGAATAATAAACCTTAGAGGTGTTTAGATGAGGTATCAGGGATTTTCAGATGGTTTTGAATCTGCTATAATTCAGATTTTTTATTTGAATAGATTTTAATTGTTCCAGCTGCCGTTAGGAATGGAATAACTGAGGTGACTTTTTCATGCTGAAGGACGTTTTGGAACTGTTTCTAATCTACGCAGTACTTGTGTCTTCAGAAGATTTCATTGGTTTGGACATTCAAAGCATATTCAGAATAATTCCTTACCATGACCATCTACGCAGATTCACATCTGAGTGTCCACCAATAAACTGGCAGCTGACTGTTTGTGCTTTAATCTGTGTGAATTTCACATAAACCTCATTTTAGGTGCTATGCAAACATCAAAGAGGAACTTCATCTCTAGTCACAGAAAGGAATCTACTTCCAAAGCATTTGAGCAACAAAGTTTTTTGTTTTAAGTTTAACTTAGAGGAGGAAGATGCATTTCATGGACGCGTTTGAGTAGATTAATGAATAGTGTTTATATATTTGTAACCAAAACAGTAATTTATGTAGGAGATAGATGCAGGGGAATCTGCACGTGAACAGTTTTGCTGTGTTCATGAGGAGCTACTGTTTATTCAAGGCCAGTGTAGCTTGGCAGCATCAAAAGAAGTCTTGGCTAGAAGATGACAAAAAATATGTTAATACAAACAGCAGAAACATAAAGGAGAAAATAAAATTTCTAAGTCTTTGTTTACCAGTAGTTATCAGAAGTGAGGGCTGACGAAATACATGTATACTTTGTGCCTTATGTTACCAGTTGAGAAAGATGGATGTATGGTTTATGTTTCAAGTTTTTACATAACTGGGCTAGTCCTAACATTAATGAGAATAGGAAACCTAAAAGTTTACCTCCTGTGTATTTGGTGGGGGGTGTGTGTGAAATAAGGCAATTTTTTTGATACAAGGAATGTAAAAATACTTTGTCTCAGTCCTTACTTGGTGTGTGTGTATGTTTGTGTTGGTGTGTATGTGTATTTTTTTGAAGATTTGCACAATTCCAAGAGCAGGAACAAGGAAATCTATAGGAACAATCTGTGGTAATTGTGTGTCACAATAAGGTAACATCATCATGGACATGTATAAAGGGCTGCAAAATTAAGTTAGCCTGCGGATTTTGCATCTAAATGCTATTATTTTAACATCTATTTTTTAAATGAAATATTGGCATGACAAATTTCATAAAGTATTTTTCTAATAAAAAAGCATGATTTATGCAAAAAGTAGCAATAGACCAGTATCACAGAATTACAGAATTGTTTGGGTTGGAGAGGACCTCTGGAGATCATCCAGTCCAACCTGTCTGCCAGGGCAGGGTCACTGAGAGCAGGTGACACACAAATGTGTCTAGGTGGGTTTTGAATGTCTCCGGAGAGAGAGGCTCCACAAGCTCCCCAGGCAGCTGTTCTGCCACCCTCAGTGTAAAGATTTCCTGTCTCAAGTTATGGTGGAACTTCTTGTGCTTTAGTTTATGGCCACAGCTCCTCGTCTTTTCTGTGGGCACCACTGAAAAGAGTCTGGCACCATGCTCCGGACACCCACCTTTGAGATATTTGTATGTATTGATGAGATCCCCTCAGTCTTTTCTTCTCCAGACCAAACAGGCCCAGCTCCTGCAGTCTCTCCTCATAAGAGAGAAGCTCCAGACCCCTGACCATCCTTGTGGCTCTCCACGGAACCCTCTCCAGCAGCTCCTTGTCTCTCTTGTGCTGAGGAGCCCAGAACTGGGCACAGCACTCCAGCTGTGGCCTCACTAGGGCTGAGTAGAGGGGAAGGGTCACCTCCCTCAAGCTGCTGGCCACACTCTTCCCAGTTTACCCCAGGATTCCATTGGCCCTCCTGGCCACAGGGGCACTGATGGCTCATGGACAACTTCTGATCCACCAGGAGTCCCAGGCCCTTTTCCACAGAGCTGCTCTGTAGGAGGTCAGCCCCAGGCTGTGCTGGCACGTGGGGCTGTTCCTCCCTAGGTGCAGGACCCGGCACTTGCCCTTGTTGAGCCTCATTAGGTTTCTCTCTGCCCAACCCTCCAGCTGATCAAGGTCCCAGTGAATGGCAGCAGAGCCTTCAGGTGAATCAGCCATTGCCCCCAGTTTAGTGTCACCAGCAAACTTGCTGAGAGTGCCTTTGATCCCTTCCTCCAGATCACTGATAAACAAGATTGGTCCCAGTACTGATCCCTTGGGAATACCACTGACTTCAGGCCTCCTGCTGGACTCCACTATCATGACTCTCTAAGCTCTGCCATTCGGTCAGTTCTTGATCCACCTCACTGTCCATTCCTCTAACCCACATTTCCTGAGCTTACCTGTGAGGATGTTAGGGGAGACAGTGTCAAAACCCTTGCTGAAGCTCAGGTAGTCAACATTTACTGCTCTCCCCTTGTCGACTCATCCTGCCATGCCATCATAGAAGTCTGTCAGATTGGTCCAACCTGATTTGCTTTTGATGAATCCATCCTGCCTAGTCCTGTGTTCCTGATGACCTTCTTGTCTTCTATATGCTTTTTGATGAACTCCAGAATGATCTGTTCCATGGCCTTTCCAGGAACTGAGGTGAGGCTAGCTGGCTTGGTAGTTTCCCAGGTCTCCTTGGTGTTTTTAAAGACAGGAGTGACTGGCCTTCCTTGAATCATCAGGCACTTCTCCTGTTCTCCATGATTTTTCAAAGATGATGGAGAGCAGCAGAGCAACAACATCTGCCAGCTCTCTCAGCACCTGTGGGTGGATCCAATCAGATCCCACGGATTTATGGTGTTAAGTCTGCCTAGCTGATCTCTAATACAACCCTCAACAGCCAAGGGCAAGCCTTCCTTTCTCCAGCCTTCCTCCCTTACCTCTGAGGTCTGGGACTCATGAGGGCCAGTCTCAGCAGCAAAGACAAGCAAAGAAGGCATTCAGTAATTTTACTTTCTCTGTGTCTTCCATCACCAGAACGCCCATCTGATTCAGCAGTGGCCCTGCATTTTTCCCTAACCTTTCTTTTGCTGCTGCTAAAATTGTACAAGCCCTTTTTGTTGTCCTTGATATCCTTTGCCAAACTCAGTTCCAAGTGGGCCTTGGCCTTCTTCATTGTATCCCTGCGACTTGGTGCTCCTAGAGACCTTCTGTGTGGCCTATCCCTTATTCTGCATCACATATCTTTCTTTCTTGAGTTTGAGTTTTACTAGGAGTTTCATGCTCATCCATGCAAGTCTCCTATCCCCTTTGCCCAGTTTCTTTATGATGGGGATACACTAGCCTAGAGCTTGGAGTGCTTTTAAGCAATGTTGCAAAAGCAGGTAGCAGGAACAAGTAAGGATTACATTTGACTAGCAGATTCAAGAAGGCAAAACCCGCATTTAGTATTTTTGTGTTCTTCCATTACTGTACTATGGGACCAGTGCTTGATTTTTATTAGGCACATAGTTGTTTTGACAAGTGAAATGGAATTCTCTTGCCTTTTAGACCTGCTGATGCTTTTTAACATTTGTGGCTATTTTTATAACATATTTGGATGAAAAAAACCAGAAAAGTTGCTGACGTTTCTTTTAATTTCTTAATGTTTTTCAGGACTGTATATTACACAGGAGTCTCATTGGTGATCTGAAACCATTCATAGATAAATATGGGTTCGATGTACTTGTTATTTTGGCCAACTGCTTGTCAGATGAGAAGCAAACAAAACAACAAATAGCAGTATACTCAGAAAATGTAGAGCTAGGCAATCAAGTAAGTACCTGGAAAAAGATTTAGATGTCTTTCCTGGGGAAAAAAAAAAAAAAAGGTTGGGGTTTTTTCAGGTAGTCTATACCAAGATGATTAATTAAGTGAGGTCACAAGGTAGCAACAGTTGACCAGCAACTGAGCAGCTATTTGAAATGGCTGCATTATTTATATGATAAGAGAATGAAAGATTATGATATTTCTTATTGCTTCAGACCAAGCTAATAGAAGAAGGCTATGAGAAATACTGAAAGAGGCAAGATTTTTCAATTCAGTTAAAATGTTGTTTTGGGGTTTTTTCCCTATTAGTTTTGACTTGGGTTTGTATTGTGATTTACACAAATGTGTCTTTGGCAATAAGTGATAAGCAAACACCTTGTAAATGGAAATGACCAGACTCAAATATGTATATGTCATTCCTAAAGAAATCAAGCTCTGAAGTCAGAACAAATCATTACTATTGTGTACATTTGTCCAGAGCTAGGTGCTTCCCATTTTTTTAAAACTATATTTATCCCCAGATCTCAGTGGCAACTTTTTGTACCTTTTTCTCAGTCTTGAAAATGTGATTTTAGGGACAGGTGGCTAAGTGACTCCATTGTTTTCAAGGTCAATATAAATGAATTTATTTATTTTATTAATATAATTATCTTATTCTAGAAATACACTCCTAAAGTACTATTAAATAAAATTTACTATGATTTCTTAAGGGAACAACCAAACATTTATCTGGATTTTCTGTTACTAACAGGAAGTGAACTGAAAAGTCAAATGGTATAATTTCTGACCAATCATACAACAAATATTTTTTCTTGATCTTCTGTTATAATACATCATCTGTTTGGGGATTATAATAAGGATGCTACAGTGGCCAAGCAATAGGTTAATAGGAAGAGATAGGTATGGCTGTATTACATGATGAAGTAGTCAGTATGTGCTTGATATCCATGACTGTAGCGACTTCTGAAATATCCCGTTTCTCAACAGATCTGCTGTGAATTAGAAGAATGTCAGAATCCTTGTTTGGAGTTGGATCCTCTAGAATGTGAATGTGACCAAATTCTCATTTATCATCAAGAAAATTCTTCGGTGACCTGTGATCAAATTTTTCTTCTAATTAAGGAAGTTATAAATAGAAGGCAACCGGAAATGGTGTCAAACAGTAGAACGTCTTCTACTGAAGCTGTTGCTGGAAGTGCTCCACTTTCACAAGGATCTTCTGGTATTATGGAGTTATATGGTTCTGATGTAGAACCACAGCCCAGTTCTGCCAATTTTATAGAAAATCCTCAAGATCTAAATGGGTCTGTGCCAGCCCACATTGATGTTAATGTAGACCTTGTGAGTCCAGACAGTGGCTTGGCAACCATTAGAAGCAGTCGGTCTTCCAAGGAGAGTTCTGTTTTTCTTAGTGATGACAGCCCTGTTGCAGAAGGTGCTGCTTCACATCACAGTCTTCTGCCTGGCTTTGATTCCTACAGCCCTATTCCTGAAGGAGCAATAGCTGAAGAACAAAAGTCTCAGTCAGGAAACAATAGCGGTAATTTCGATCTTTTCAATTTTGATCTACCACCCATGGTTAAAGCTCCATCTGAGTCGTCTTCTCGCTCTGTTGATTGTTCCCCAGCAGATGACTATTTTCTCAACAGTGATACGTCTGAAGGGCATCAGCTCACTCTGAAGAAAAAACTTGATGAGGAAAACCTATTAGAAAATGATACAGTAAAGTATTCGACTCACTTGCTTACAGCAAAAAATGAGGAAGACAATCTGGCTGAATTTGATGAGAATCCAGGAGAAATGTGTGAGAAAACTTCAAGTTTGATTGATTTAGTTGAAAGTGATTCTTCTTCGCCAGAAATGTTGAAATCTGCTGATTCAAGAATTCCTCCAACTCCTATGAATAGTCTTGTAGATACTTCACCATTAGATAATGGGCAGCCTTTAATTTTCTCACAAGATGTCATTAAAAAAATTAATGAAATAGATGGCACAAATTACTCTCAGTCTCGTGTTAGATTTGGGAGCTGGTGGGATGGCATTGACCTAGATTCCAGAAATGCTGATGCATGGAGTTCAAGTGAGCAGGAATCTGTATTTCAGAGTCCTGTCTTATGGAAAGATTCTAAAGAAAGTCCCTTGCTACGAGAACATGCTGATAGAAGAGCCTCAGATTCTGTGTTCCTCCAAAAACAGCCAAAGCAAATGGAATATATGAAAGCAGGTCTGTGGGATAATCAGTTTAAACAAGATAATTGGAACCATGAGAATCAAGAGATTAACACTGAACATTCATGTTTGCAAACTGCTTCTTTAGATGAGAAAAAGCAAGAAGTGGAGAGCTTTACAGACCTGTGGAAGGTCAGCCAGCCAACACCTGTGATGTCAGATGCATGGTGTAGGGGTGAAGGAAAAGGGAGCCAGCTAGCTGGAGATTCTTACAAAATCTGGGCCGAGTTTGATGAAGGAAATGCTGGTAGATCCTCAGAAAATGTATGGAACATGCCTAAACTAGATAGAGAATTAAAATCAGTGAACATTCCTGAGGAATGGGCCATGTCAAAAACTGGTTTATCAGATTCTTCAGAAACCACAGTGGACAATGAAATTGAAAATCCAGAAGTGTGGGATAAAGGAAGATATTATTCAATGGAAGACCATGGAAAATCTGAAAATACAAATTTTGTTTTCAACAATATGCAAAATAATTCCAAGCTGAACACAGGGGAAAAAAATGTGTTTGGTGATCCTAAACATAGACCAAAACAATTTGAAAACATAGATACTTGGAACATGTATGATAAAAACATCAGAAAAAAAGTAACAGAAGTAGTGGTGCCATGGGAGGATACCTTCTTATACAAAAACTCGGACCTTAGTTCCTCAAATATAGCGGAAGATTTAGTTATTTCTCCACCAGACACCAATTATTCAACATCTGATTCATACTTATCACCTACATATGCGGAAGATGAAAGAGAAAATGAGGACAAGGATTTTGATGAAGAAACAGTTACTGGTAAATTCATGAACACAAATTTGGCTGCGTCAGAAGTACTTGAGAAATCAAGTAAGGAACCATTATCTCCTAACAATGTGCCTTTTTCAGATACTAGAAATACAGATATGTGGAACACTCCCCTAAATAACATCACCCAATTTAAAAAAAGAAATTCTGAAATTCCAGTTCCTTCTGCCTCTGCTAAACCTTTTCTTGATTCAGAACAAACAGCTGATTTATATTTTTCAACTGAAACATGTACCAGTCAAAATAACTTTCCTGTATCTGAAAGCAGAAGAGTAATACTGGCATATAATCAAACAGTGAATGACTTATCACCGTCACAGAATGAATTAAATACTAGACAGAGAGCAGCTGACAATGCAGAAACAGTGGGCAGTGTTTCTGTAGAAGACACAAACATCTCTATGCCAACTTCAGAAAATGAGAATGGTTTGGATCTGAAAATATGTGACTTAGGAGGGAGTGAGATACTTAGTAAGGATGCAGCACAAAACACTGCTGGTATTGATGAAGAGCTGAATAGTCAGGATTCAGTGCACCAGCTGAACTTGGTGGGTTTACAGAGTGAGCAGGATCATGAGGAAGGCTGGGAGAATGCTATTGTCATCTCTAAGGAAGGAAAAGAATGTAAGAGAACACATGTAACAAGTGGACAGCAGATGATTAATGACATTTTTAATAAACCAGTGCAAGACAGCAATGAATCTTCAGGTAAAACAGATTTGGAAGAAAAGAAGCCAGCTGAAGTTGCCACCTCCCCAGAAAAAATGAGAAATAGTGGTAGTTTGGAAGTATTAATCACAGAGAATGTGTCATTTTCCAATCAAAGCAATCCAATTAGTCAGGAAGAGAGAAAAGACATGTTGCAGAATAGTTTAGACTCTTCAATTATTTCTGAAGGAGGCAGAGATTATGAATTATTTGATGATCTCTTACCACAAAATTACAGTTATAGTGAAACGTCACAGCTGCTTTCTGGGAGAGCTGAAAAAGAGACCACAGTGACAGAGAACGCAACAAGTTGCAAGATGGAAGGTATTTCTAAAGGTTCTGATAAGGGTTGTGATAATCCTGAAAATAATTATTCTAAAATGCCTGGAAGCTCAGGTGTCTGGAGTGACTCTGAAAAGAATGGTTGTGGCCAAGCCACATCAATTCCTTTGTTGGATAAACCACAAGAACCTCTGGTAGAAGGGCAAGAATACTTACATGAAGTGGCTCCTAACCATCCAGACATTTGTAATTCTGAGTTAGTACCTTTTAAAAATAGCTCAGAACTGATGCGGACCAGTAAAAATCCTTTCACAGATGAGTTTAAGAAAAATCCTCCTGGAATTGTTAGTGTTCCTGATACTACACATATGTCTGTGGTGGAAGATTCGTTTGCATTTGAAATAGGTTCTGGGAGAAATGAAAACTCTGAAAATTTAGAACCTGCTAATAATCTTTGTGGAGAGCCATTTGCAGTGCTTAATGACAGTTTTCCCCAAACAACTTGGGATTCACAGCAATGTGAAGATTTGCAATCTCCTGGAACAAGTCCCGAGGCAAGCGAAGTCCTTGAAATAGCAAATACCACAAGCAGCCTTTCAAAAGATACACAGATCAAAAGCTATTTGGAAGAAGATAATGTGTGGAGTAATTCAATAAATGATTATACACACTTAAGTGGAACAAGTCCTGACTTAAGTGATGCATCTGTGAATGTGTGGGGAGACCTTCCAGTTGCTAGTCATCATGAAAGAAGCAGGGATATGTGGGAGATTAAAAATAATAAAAATCTTGAAGATTCTTTTAAAAAGCAGGAATTTGGGAATAAATATGAAGAAGGAGTTGAAACAAGCGGCGAAGAGAACAAAGTTCCTAAAAGTTTAGATTTTTGGAATGCTCATGTAGATGACGATACTGTATCTTCTTTATCAAGTCCTGATATAAACGAGGATTCAGAGAATTCAGAGACATGTCCAGAAGAGATTAATGAAGATTCAGTGTGTGAAAACAAACAGCACAAAGGAGCTGAAAATGGAGAGGGTTATGTTCAGTCCAATGTAACAAGTCCTGAAGCTAATGAAGACAATTTAGGTGCAAAAACTAAGGTGGGAGAGAAGGTCCTGGTAAGCAACTTCAGTGAAAGTTCTGAAACAATTGAAGCCAGAAAGGTATTGCAGGAGGATGTGACTGTTGACTTTACTGATCATAATAAGATTACTCAATCTGCTATAGACCACTGTAAAACACTTGATGAAAGAACTCAAGTGAGTGTTTTCAATGAAAAAGCAGATAGTGGGGAAGACTCATATTTGTATCAAATGGATGAAGATCCTACATCGACTTCTGCTGCTGGTGGTGATAAAGAAGAGCATTCTTCAGAAGCTGTAGATAGGTGGACTATGTCACTGGAAGCAGATTCAAGAACTAATCCAAAATCCACAGTAGGAACACCTGATTTTCTAGGTAACAGTTCAGAATGGCAGAGTTCACAGCCTTGTGAAGAAAAGCAATTGGAAGATCAGTGTTCTGTTTCAAGTCACTCTGTAATAAGTCAGTTAGGAAATAGTAAAGAGGCCTCCTGTGTTTCCCCTTCACAAGATGAAGAACTAGCAGAAGCACATTTCACTGATACAGGTAATGATGAAAATCTGCCTGCCCCCCTGTACTCTGATGAAAAAGAAAACAAAAGACTAGTACATTCTATCAATAGTCCTGATGGTCAGATAAATGAAGACACTTTACAGTTAAAACAATTTGATTCTTTCATATTGGATAAAGAAGAAAGAGAATTAATAGAGCAGTTGTTTTCTACAGATGAGGAAAAACAACTGACTCCACAGAACTCTTTTTCAGATGACAAACAAGCTATACCAAATTATACGGCAGTTGAAGAAATCACTGTACTGGATCTACCAAAAGACAGTGAGGGAAATGCAAGTCTCACACCTCAAGGACAACAGGACACCTGTGAAAGAGTAGAAATGCACAACTCCATGCCAGGTGCTTTCACTGTACAAGACTTATCTTTTGAAATGGCAGAAAAGTCAAGTCCAGAGTGGAATATATTAGTTCCCCAGACTGCACTTATCCCTGATATGTTACAGGATAACACACAAGGAAGTAATCAGCAATTTTCAGTGGAACCTGACCTGTGGACTAAGGCTGAGCAGACTGTCACTTTGAAATCAGATGGTGAAAATCCCGATATTTTAAGTCACTGTGACCAAGACAGTGGTTCAGAGTCATCAAGCAGTCCTGATGTCTGCCAGGAATATGGAGTTAAGCATGCCTCTATCCCATCTTCTCAGATTGCAGTGGAGCCTGAAGACAAAGACAGTCAGCCAATCCATACAAGATCAAATATGAATGAAGAGGCAGATTGTGATTCAAAGGGTGAATTAGTAATGCAGCAGGTGGAGCTGCACTCTGAAAATGTTAGCCCCCAGGACTATGAACCAGTAAAGACCAATGAATTCGATCAGCTTATCTCTTCTAATCCTCAGGAGCCTCCTGAATTTGCAATTCCAGAAGAATACAGTCTAGAAAATAAGGTGGTTTTTTACCCTGTTGAGTCAACTGAAATTGCTAGTGAAGTTATAGAAGTGACATCCTTAGATCCGAAGGACACGTTCCATGAAAGTTTTGCTCATGCAAGCCATCAAGGAGCACCAGCTGATACAGCTCAAATAGCGACCTCTCAAATGCATGTGCTTCCCACGGATTTCAATCAGCCTGATAAGGAAGAACAAAGCTTAAAAGAAATCAGTGCCTTGGGTGAAGTTGTAAAATATTCTGATAGTGAGCATACAGCAGTAACTGGTATTGAGCTGGATAGGTCAGAAGAATCTGTGGATGAATCTGACACAGGGATAGAACATAGTATCAGGAACACCTCAGTGACTAATGTCCTGGCAGGCACATGTGATAGAATGAACACACTGACACTGCTAGGCAGTGAGGCAGAAGAAAAGAAATCAAAGCCTGAACAGACACTCTTTCCCAAATCCTTTCTACCTGATGGTAATGAAGGTGATGAATCTGATTCAAATAATCAACTGTTTGATGACACAACAAAAGAATATGAAGCTGTAGTTGAAAATTACGTTCCTGTGTATAAGGAAATACCCTATGATCAAACACCAGCAGTGTGTACTCCACCATCCCCTGCATCTTTTGATGCTGAACCCTCTGGCAGCAGACAGTATGCAAACGGTGATCTTTTGTTACAGCAATCATTTTATGACAGTGTTTCTTTGGAAAAACGATTGCCACTGCCAGGTCCTCCGGAAGGTGCAGGGGGCATCCTAATTACCGAAGATAAGGTGTCTGAAACATCCACAGAGTGTCTTGAGGAAAATCTCACCTCAGTACCATCACTCTCCATGTCTGAAGTAACTCCACCAGATTCTGATTTTCTGACAGGAAAATCTGAAGCGGAAACAACCGATCCCGACTCACCACCAGGTGGAGATAGAAGATCATGTGATGGTAAGAAAATCTGTTTTCCAGGGCAAATACCTAGGACGGAGAAAGGGGGAAGTGTCTGTGGAGTATTTCTGCTTAATGAAGAGAAGGCTTTGAGTGAAGTGTGGAGTTGTGTGTCTCCCTAATGTACAGAACATGTGTTGTGGAAAGAGCTCTAGTGTCATTCTCTCAGACAGATCTAAAGCTTCTAAACAGTAAAGTAGGAATATATTTTCTGTTGTTTGTACAGGGCCTAGCCTATGGGACACTGAATTGTTTGTGTCTTTGGGATGATTGCCGTGTTAATGTATAACCTTTAACGATGATGGTGATAGTGATGGTGTTATAAAATTCAAGTAAACATTAACAGAGCAAAGCAAACTGAAAAGAGCTTTATTACACAGTAGTGATCAAAGCATATTATGGTGACTAAATCAGTAATTCAAAAATTAGAATTTCTTTTCTCCTGTTCTTTTAGAAGCTGTTACTGACCCCCTACTTTGTAGGGGGGAAAAGCCAAGAAATTCCCCTAAGAGCACTGAACTGGAAAGTACAGAGAGTAAGGAAGATGTGAGGATGCGGGCGCTCCCAGCTTCTGTGGAGATGGATTACATCCTTGTTACTGAGGAAGAAAATACACCTGCAGGAAATGATACCCTTGAAAGAAACAAAATTAATTTTGCATTTCAAGAATCCCATGAAGGCTTTTCACCAGGCTCCTTCCATACCTTTCAGCCAGTCTCCATTTCAAATGAAACCAAAGATCACCTTGTTTGTGGGACTGGATGGGACGCTGTTCACTTAGAAGAGAAAAATTCTTCTGCTGTGCCTCAAAAGCTGGATGGTGAAAGGAAATCACAGGAAAGCTGTGGGAAGGATGAGGGTTGGATTATACTGGGCCAAAATGAAGTAAGTGATATATCACTTGAAGAAATTTCTGCCAAGGCAGATATGCCAAAATCAGGGTCCGGACATCCTGATGAAGAACAGGCATCTGTTGTAGCACAGGAATTGATTCTTGACACTTGGACAGAATTTCAGGTGGAAACTCCCCTTCAGAAATCTTTTGAACATGAAAGCTGTTCTCCTTCAGATGGCCTGACTGCTGAGAATGTGAGTTTGGGCATTGCAGGAACATCAGAGTTGCAGGTAGTTGGTGGTGATAGTACATGGGAAGCAAATTCTCAGCCGAGACTTGGGAATAATGTAGCAACAGAAAATGAAATGAAGGAGGAGACGGTTCTTCTCAACAGCTACAGAGAATTGAATAAAAAATCAGGGTAAGTAAAAATCAACCTATTTTCTTTCAAAAGTCTTCTGTTCTTTTGTTACCTATGTTTTTGAGGTGCCATTATGAATACATGGCAAAACTTTCAAGTCTGAAGTATGCAGTGTAATTACATTATTTAACTATCAGTTTATTTCTCCCTTTCTGTAAACAGATTCTTGGTTCTTCATTGCTTGATACGAGCCAAATTAGGGTTGTTTTGCAATTGGTTTGAAGGTCACTTTCTTGCAAGAGTAAATCTGTCTTCCTTCTGTGAAGTCCCACTGATTGTATTACCTACCTTTAAATCTGAAACAGATGTGGCCAGGGAATACAGGCCCAAGGCAGGTACTGATGATATTGCCAGTACGTGATGAGGTTATGGAGGGAATGAAGTGAAGTACTGTCTCTGCCCAATGCAAAACTGCTTTTTGAGAAGGAAGAAAGGAAGGAGTCAAGGCCTAGAGTCAGAAAAACATGCTGCTTATAAGAGGAAAGAAAAGCATGAAGGAAAGTTGTGGTCTTTGTGATTATTTTCAAGATCAGAGGAGCATTTCTGACTGTTTGAATTGAACTGGCAATTGAAGCAGGTTGAATGGGTACATGTGGACCTGGCTTTGGGTGGACATGCAGCCTCTGTGCTGGCAGTATTGCTGCTGCCAAATGACTCCCTGCTGTGTCATCAGATGAAGTGAGGGGTGTCCCACCTGACTCATTTACTGTAGTGTATTGGAGAGGTTGCTTCTGTTGTTGACCTCTCTTCCTTTGCAAACAGCTTGTTGCCGTCAAGAGAGAGGAAAATCTTCAGAAGTGTTAGCAGAAGATGAGCACTCCTCAGATCTGTAGAGTGTGAAGTAAACCAAATATTGAATGTTTGACCTTGAAACTAGCAAAAGTATGGTGGGTTGGCACAGTATTTCTATTGCACCTAATCCTCTAGGCTTCTAAATTCCATTCCAGAAGGAAAAGTAGAAATTTTGAAATTTCCTATAGAAGAAAAGTCTTGGAGGAGCCAAACAAGCAAAATTTCCAAGCAGCTGTTTTGTGTCCATGTTGTTGTGTGGAAGTGTGGCTTAGGATCTTCAAATCTAGGAAAGCTAGATGTCCTTTGACTTGGAGGTGCTTTGTTTGTTAACCTTGGAAGCCATTTTCCAGTGTTACCTCTGAAGGGTTTCACTGGGAATTCATTAAAAACAACTAATTTCAATTAATAAAGATGCTTTTTTGACAAATCATGCATTTCTAGTAAACAAAAATCTTAGACTCACAAAATGCTTACCAGTTCTGCTCACAATCAGTAATGAATGGGACAGGAAACAGGAAGAGTTGTTATGGTATGCTGGGTAGTAGCAAGCTTGCAAATCTGACATGAAGAAATTGTCTGTTATTTCCTCTGTCTCTCATAAAGCATTTTAAATTAAAAACAGGCAGATGCTGACCCAGTCTCAGTCATGCTGATTAATTACATGCAGGCAACATCCTAGGGGTTTGACTTGTCATACTTATGTTCCCATGATGTTTTTAGAGGGGAAAAGAAAACTCTAGGTATCTGATTTAGAGGGATTTGTAAATAAACCAACATGTTTTGAACTTGAGATAATTTTGAAGCAGTAAGATTCTTAGTTAGACACCTCATGAAGAAAATCTGATTTTTGAACTTAGACTGGTACTACAAAAAACATCACTGTGGCCATGGATTTATAGGGAGGGTTTAACATCTTGTTGCTATTAATTGTTAGATCCACTTTGAGAAAAGCTCTACTGTTTTTTAGTAACTTCAGCAAATCCTGAAGTACTACTCCACAATAGATGTCATTGGAGTTTTGCATGCAGTACATTCCTTATTCTTAGAACTTAGTGTATTTGCTTAGGCTAATTCCCACATTAAAATCCAAAACTGGACTGGGTTAATGTGCTTGTGTTTTCAGTAAAAATTTAAAGGCATGATGGGATATGATGCATCCTGCAAGAAAAAGATAAAATAATTCTTGATATAGAATATATATGGTCCCTATAGCTTCTAATTTAGTCTTTTTTCTTATCTCACTTAGAAGTTGTTTAAGACTAAATGTCTTTTTAGTCAGTAGCAGTGGCCATTTACACTACAGATACTGATGCCCAGAGAAGCGAAGTAAGGAACTTATTCAGCCTCCACATTAACAATTAATTGTAAGAGCATGGAACCAGTAAAATCTACTTTGCTTTGGGTTTAAATTTTCATGTTAGATTTTTTCTTAGTAAGTTGTAAACTTTAATGGAAGTTTCTGCCAGCATTAATGTTATTAAAAGTAATTAATCCTCTTCCATGAGAATTTTGTATGTAATAGAGATTGTTTTTGTGGTGTGGTTTTCCCCTCAGTTTCCCCTCTGCTTGGTAGTTGATATTCAATAAAATTGTAATAAGCCTATAAGCAGTAAGATAAAGACTTGTAATAAGCAGTTAGATAAAGACTTCAGGCTTCCTAGACGAACAGACATATGCGTCCCTGTGCATGCCCACAACATGGTCACAGAGGCCTTGATTCCTTTGAAAACCAAAGAAAACACACCAAAAAAATACTATGATGAAACACATACAGGAATCATTATTTATAGATGATACACCTATTTCATGTAAGTTCTTACATAAACAGTTGAAAAACCAGCAACTGACATGGGTGAAGTGTGTAATTAGAAATGCTTTCTTAATGTATTTAATTGACACTTTTAAAAACACAAGATCCTTCTTAAAACAAAACTCAGTATGCAGCTTCTGATTTTTTAGTCTGAAATTAGCTGCCCTTCCTGGCCAACAAAGTTTAAAACGATGTGATGCAGCAGAGCTGCCAGCCTATGGGAGGCTAGTGAATAAACAGTGGTGTCATCACGTAAGAGAAGAAACTAAGACTTTCTTGATTATTGCAGTACAGTTTCTGGAAGGCACCTGATGGTGCTAGTCGTCAGGCTCTGAGTCTGCCAAAGATTTACATCAAAGGAGGATGTAGAGAAACTCTTTAGTGTGAGGGTGGTGAAGCACTGGAACAGGTTGCCCAGAATAGCTGTGAAGTTACTGTAAGTTAACATCCTTGGAAGTGTTCAGAGCCAGGCTGATGGGGTTCTGAGCAACCTGATGTTGTGGTATGTGACGATGTCTGGAATCACCGGTTCAAATAGAAAGTTTGTATCCTTAGGTTTGGTGGGTCTGAACCTCAGGCTGAAGCGTAGATTGTCGTGGAAGAAGAAAGAGTGACTCTCAGTGGGTTGAAGATAGATGTTTATTGCTCCAGAGAAAGAGCCGGAGAGTCCCTCTGGGGTTCTGGTTTCAGCTTTTGTATCAGGAGCATGGGGAGGGGCAAGGGTAAGCCATAACCAATACCAGGTAAGGAGGGAGTGACCAAGACAGAAGGACAATACACAGGAAATCTGATACATGATACAGGGTTGAGATGCTACAGGCTTTGCCATTCATGTTAGCCCTTCCCACCCAGAATGTTTCAGGTTTCTGGACAGGGACACAGAATGGTTAGCACACCCACCACCAGGGAAAAACCAAAAGGGTCAGTATGGCAGGGAGTAATTTAGACTGCACTATTATTAATTAAATGCACCGCAACAGTGGTAAGTGTCCCTTCCCCTGTCAAGTGGGTTGGAACCAGGTGATCTTTGAGGTCCCTTCCAGCCCAAACCATTCTGTGGTTCTATGATCTTTGAAAAATAAAGAAACTTATCATTTGTATTCAAACTCAAATCCAGCCAATGAACAGCTGAATTAGTAGCCCAAAGTTTATGAAGGCACTTACTTAGTAAATGTCTTCTAATCCCTTTTATATCCATATGCCCCTGTTTAGGGGTTGGCAGGGTTGGGAATGTTCCTACTTGTACTGTGCTGAAGTAAGTTCCTTTTGTAGTGGAGTAAGGATCAGTGAAGGCTGCAGTTCACAGTTTTCTGCTTTCACCCAGCATCTGTCTGCCACTTTTTCTAATAAAATTGGCTGTTACATAGAAGAGGAAATTCAGATTTTGAAACAGAAAGCGTAAACAAAAACTAGAACAAAGAAGTGCCTTAAAATCTTGATGTCTGCTAGTCACTGCCCCCTTCATCCCAATGTCAAACCTAACTCTCAAAGCTGTTTTAAAGAAGTCTATGGCTAGAGGTAAAGTTCTTCCATCCTTTCCTGTTTTATTTCTGCAAGGAAAAACTTCAGCAGGGAGTCAAGAAAAAGGATGCTTACTAGTATTGAAACACTGGAGAAAAGCCATAAGCTTGTCTCAGAAATACACAAACAGCGAAAGTAACAAACCCTAGAGCTTCTTTGGACTCTTAAAAAAGTACAAAAAGATTTGATAGCACATTATTGATGTCAGTCTTTCCAGAAAGAAAACAGCTTTTTATACAGCATGTTAGGTGGGCAGGATAACATATTTTGCTACTGCTGACTGTAGGTATGCCAGTAGTAAAATTTATGAAGACAGGAGATAATTTTCTTCTTCATGGAAGGTGTCTTGTCTTACAGAGCTGAATGAAGGTCGGTGGTGATTAATTGGTCAGGAGGTAGACAGGTAAAATAGGTTATAAAAGAAAGGTCTTATAACATATGGATTAGGCGCTGCTACTTTAGCTAAGCAGGTAGCAATACGTTGCAAGTTGCCAGTCAAAACTGTTGTGAGAATGAGAAGTTCATTAGTACAACAAACTATTCCTGGGTGAAAAACAAGTGCACCTGCAATAACAAAGGATCTGTCCCATAAGAATCAGTAGAAGAAGTATGTAAACTAATTAAAAATACAGAAGTTTGATAGATACGCAAAATACTGTGTACCAACCAATGAACCAAGTATGACTGTACTGGTAACCAAATCTAACAGAGCACCTTCTAATAATCCTGTAAAATATGACCTGTACAATAAAGAGGGACCTTTCCTGCATGAAAAAATGGAGTCTTGGCTGACTTATTTCAACGAGGAGGCAGAGGGAAAACACTGCAGATGGCTATGCTAGTTTTTACCCAGCACATTTCTCAGAGTATTTTAGTGGCTGTGTATACCAGATCATTCTTGCTTTTACCTTTGTTGCAGGGAATTATTATCCTTTTCCTTATTAAGAAGAGTTAGAAAGAGCTGAACAAAATACTATGAAATGATGTATTGACTTGAGGTACAAGTAGAAATAACAGAGATATTTGGAAGGTTTGGGGGAGGGCTTAGAAAACTGGTGGCAAAACTGAGCAGAAGACAATTTCCTTTGAAGGACTACCACAATGTATTTAGCCTACTAGAATCAGGCTTCAAAAGAAAGCTTTGTTTATCTTTCTAATACCATTTTCTCAAAGTAAAAGGAATGATTTTTTTCTCCTCACAGGTATAATGATGTTTTCGAAAAGAGAGTTCTTGCACTGCCTCTGTCCGAAATACTCCTCTGTGACCACTACTGTACTGCTGGCTATTAAAATTGCCCAGTACAGGAAGCAAACCAGTGTGAATAGAAAGGTCAGCTTTCATCACATTTCCCTGTGCTTGCCAGTGAAAAAAGATAATTAAATTTAATTAAAAAAAATACGTGACTGTTACAAGATTAATAAGAATTCTGAGAACACTCTGCTGTCTCTGTGATCTAGCCAAATACAAATAAATCACACAGCTATTAATTATTCAAGTCAATATCAATGCCCAATGAAATGAAATACTGACAAACTTGAACCCAGGAAAAAGTTCACATTGACTCCAGTGACCAAAAGTGAAATATTTTCTCAAAATGTCTCTTCTGTCATCCCAAAGCTAAAATAAGGTAGTGAGTTAGGGATCTCAGGTTTGCCTTATTCTTTTATGGGCAAAACAGGGTGCTATATATAGGATGCTTAAAGGGTTAAAAATCTGTTTTAAGAAAAAATAAAGTAACATTTACTTCCTTTTGGGTACCTATTTCCTTTATTCCCTTGGAAACCTGTGGGGCTGCCATCTTTCACTTCTGTCAGGATTGTTTATTAATTGGCCAGATCCACTGGAAAGCAATTCCAGGCACTCTGGGGACCAGGCATGCTGCTTCAGTTATGCTTCCAGCTCCTGCTGAACTACAAAACTATGGACTTGAAATGGGAATTGAGCTTAGGTCTCCCACCTGGCAGCACAAAGTATGACATTTGACTTAACACAAGAACCATGCTTCAAAGGTTAAAACCAAGCATGTAAGTAAAGGAGCAACAACTGAGAAGGTTGTTTGTAGGAAGGTCCTGATGATCTTATTTTTGTAAAAAAAGCTTTAATATTTACATGGCAAATACCAAGACCTTTATAAAAATCTTTTAAGAAGAAAGGAACAGTACTTCAGTGGCTGAAAAACAATGCAAAAAGGGAAGAAACCCCACAACGTACTATTATTTACTAATGGTACTGCAATTTTAATGAAATTGTGAGATTGGCCTGATAGAGCCACTTTCTTAAAGCAAGAAGACCTGGAGTGTGTTAGTATGGTTTAGTGGATAAATGAAAAAATCCCCTGCTATTGAAAGCACCACTGTTTTCTGAGCTAATTAATTATATAATATATTCCAATCAATGTGTTCAAAGACAAGAGACTTCAGCCTAAAGTGTTAATGAGCTTTGCAAGTTTAACTCTGTTGACACAGACATGACTTTAGCAGTGAGCCCCAGTGGTCCCGGCAGAGCATCTGTTAAGGAGTCCATGAACTGGTTCTGGCCTTTGCACAATGAAGGCCATGGGGAAATGTTGTGCCAGCAGGTCACTGGACACTGAAAGACACAGCAGGGACTGATGACTCTGCTGGATGACCCCGAGACTTTTGCATACAAGGACTGTGAGGGTATAAAAACACAGAGTTTCCTGTGTTTGGGGTCGTTCCTCATAGACACCAAGCTCAAGCTGTTCTTTTGTTGTTGCACCATGATAAGATTATTTTAAGGATTGGGACTCTGCTATGGGAAGCGTGGGGTTGCACCTGTAAGGAAACCTGATCTGACTGCGGCATGAGTGTGGGGTCCCAGTTCAGGTGCTGTGAGTGTGACTGCCAGAGTGGCGTGTGGATGGTCAGACAGGGAAGTTTCCTCAACAGCATCCTAAAATCTCAAAAATACTCTATGGTACTCAGCACATGGAAAATTTAAGACCTTGTTTTCTGCCATATTAATAATTTCACAGCTTCACCATGATCTTGCTACTAATGATTTCCATTGTACATAAATACTTTATAGCTTTATTTCCTGAATACAGGAAATTTGGGTATTAAGGACTTTTGGGTCCATAGTTACTGGGTTTATGGACTTTTCATTTTAAATTAATTAAATCTTGGCCAGTTGAAAAAGTGCTAGAAACATCCCCATCACTGGAAATTTTACGTACAGCTAGGTGACAGAAACATCAGAGATGATATGTCTGCAGCACTGTCCTCTTTAGAAGTGTATTTTCATATCAGTGATGATTTTTAAATTTCTTGAAATGCTTTGTGTTTATCTTGCTTATTGTTTATTTTGCTTTAAAATGGGACTGACTTACCAGGACATGTGTAGCAGCTAATGACCACTTTCTCTGTAGGATTACTAATACGATGAAGAACTAGGTGGGAGCCACTGAATTGTGATTTACACTGTGCTGTAGCTGTGCATGGAGCTGTACTGAAAAGAGAAGAGGGGTTTAGGCTTTTGCTTGGTTTTGACCGTTGATGGCTAAGCAGTCTGATGTGAGAGCTTCTCCAGTTCTCGAGGATCTGTGCAGTGTGAAGAGAGAAACCAGATGAAGGTTAGGCTGTCCTAGGGTCTGTTGCCTTGCTGTAGGGATTAGGATTGGAAGCTCTTTTGCGTTTGGAAAGGAACATGGATTTTTTAGGGACCTTACTCACAACAGACATTTATAAAAGAGGACTGAGAGACTGCACTGCCTGGGACGAAGTATCCTTTCTTTCCCTAAGAAACACAACCAGGACCTTGGGCTGTGGGCGTTGCTTCCTGCTGCACATAGTTTGAGTTTCAGAATCTGCCTTCTGAACTCGTGGTTGTTGTTGTTTTGGTGTTTTTTTGTTTAAATTTGCACCTGCATTCCCATTGCTAAATTGCAAACTGAAAAAAATATGCAAACCATGTTTGAATGTGCACGTGTTCTATAGACATGGATGCAAACAGAAATGAGGGCTGAGAAAGGCTGAATCCATAGGAACTTTTGTCATGCAATCTCAGCATAAGCTTTTCTCAGGCAGTGAAATGAAGCAGCAGGGAGCCTTTTTGCTACTGCCAGCTGACTTGCTGCATCAAAGTTTGATGATGCTCCGATGAAGGTCCACAGGGAATGTGAAAAAGAATCGTAATTTTCACGGCTGAAGCACAGCTCTGCATTTGTTTAAGTGTGACTGTAACCAAAGCCCAGTAGCTGCTGGTTCACACAGGCAGCAGTGTGAAGGCAGGTGATCACCCTTATTTAGCAGTACCACTACCCACGTGACAAGAAAATGGTGGAGGATCTGTATTCCTAGTAAACTGCTACAGAACGAGGGATGCTGAAGTGCAGCAGTGAAGCATCTTTACGATTTTTGCAGTAGAAAGGCCGTTTCAAGTCTTCAGAAGGTAAGCGTCTCTTTTCTCCGAGCGGCAGATGTGCAGAAGATTTTCTGGTTAACGGCTCCTTACTGCAGTTACTTCAGACAGAAAAAGGGTAAATGTTAGTCAGTGTGATGCAAAGCACTCAGGACCTCATTACTGAAAACAGGGCAGCTGTATTTTAATTCTGTTGCAGCTTTTTATGAGAGAAGCTTACATCAGTTCAGAAGGATTTCTTTTGTCTGAGCAAAGGCATGGTATTTATAATTAGGAAACAAAACTTCACAGTCACCTAATATGATGGATTGTTTTCAGATTTTTTGCCTAGCTCTGAGGATACAGTGAGCAAAAAGGCATGAAAGGGCATTGCCAGCATATAGCTTGCTTTTAAAAGTGCTTAATTACTGGTAGCTTGACTGTGACAGCTCTTATTGTAGGCTACTTGGCATTATACTTTCGGGCTTTTTTTTCCTATCAACTGAAGCATATGATTTTTGAATGTGTTGCAATGTCCTCTTAAAATGTTGCAGTGAGCAGTATATGTGATTTTTGAAGGTTAACTGATGAAGGATGCAGCAATAATCTCAGTGGTAAGAGATTCAATTACTGCTAAAGTTGGTTTGTGCAGGCAGTATTGTTTTAAAAAAATTAATTATAGGATTTTGATTCAGCTCATTCAGTTACTTGCTTTTCTGTCTCTGATGAAGGAATGAAAATATTCTTCAGTTCCAAGTATGGTAAGCCCATAAATGATAGGGATGGTAGGGATGTACAGGAGGCATTGAAATACACAGAATGTAAAAATATTGTCTGCCTAGAGCAACACTGAAAGGAAATATATGCATGCTGGTTTGGTGCATTTAGCCAGAATTCTTCTCAGGGTGCTGGGGAAGGGAAGGAGAGGCAGGCAGAGATGTAATTTCTGGATTTATCTTTATTTACTTGGAAAGCAGAGTGGTTTTGAGAAAGGGAGGATGCACACAGCTCTAGCAGCACTGTCAGGAGGCATTAAAACAACTGTGGAGGTCAGAGCAGGGAACAATGCACACCAGTCCTTACCCTGCCAAACATTTCTTTTTTCCAGGGCTGCCATGTTCATTCTTTCATTGCCAGCCATGCTCTTCACTGATATCTCATGTGGGGTAGGGGTGTACAAAAATAGCCTTTTCTTTCCTGGCTTTGATGAGTCTGTTTTTTTATTTGGCCTTGCATAAATCTGGACAGTAGGAAATTTATGTAGTTATGAGAAAAATCTAGTTTTTGCATACATTTACTTCTTTAAAAACTTAGATCCTGCTACAAGCAGTCTGTTGCAGTTTTGTGGCACCTCTGTATAGTATTCAGCAGTAATAGGAGAGCAGTGTTATTTACAGCTTGTAATACATCTGTAGGAAAAGGCATAGGAAAGAAAAGCCATCCTAAAGCCTCGATGTTTGTTTGGCCAAACAACTTGCAAACTTAGTAAGAAACAACGTGTAGGTGAGAATATGATTTTGAAAGCAAAGTAGAATATTGGTACCCTTTTTTTTTATTACTGTAGTGTCTTCAGGACTGGAGACACTTGCTGTTGCATCCTGCGTAAATAGTCATAAAATGACAGTGCTACTGCAACAACAAATGAGGCAAAGGAAGGTGGGAGTGACATTCCAGTTGCTTCACAGATTTCATCGTTTATCTGCTTGGTTTTTCCTTTGGACATTGAAGGAAGTGGTTTAGCTGTTACAGGATTTTAAGAATTAACTCATTCTTAGTTCTTAGTATCTATCTTGTAGTTTGTGGTTTTATCAATAGCCGTTGCACCTATGAAAAACAGCAGCAGATGGGACTTCTTTATTTTAGGCTAAGAGATGAAACCCGACTGTGTCCTACACACTGGCAGCAGATTCTAAAGAGCTATCTGCTGGGCAGTAGCCCAGCAGGATGCACCATTGCCTGCTTGTTGAAAGTAGAGCATATAGCTATCCTTGCCCATGTATTTCCCTAGCTGTAATATGTGAGGAGTGCCATGTGGAGGAAGGAGGAGCCCTATTTTCTCACCTCATTCCTGAACATTACTTCCTCAGCCTGGCATTTCCTGTCATTCTGACTCTGTCACAGCGTTTTTGCTATGACTGACATTACTCCTCTTTCCCACACTTTGGTTGGTTTTTATCTTCCTGCTGCTTCTGTGGCGCTTCCAACTCAGTGACAGTTCTGCTTCTGAACATAACTGGTGGCTTTCTGCATCTCCCATCTCTCTCTGCATGTGCCTTTTAGACCTGCCAGCTGCAGTGTCTAACAGTCTTTAGTCTGCTCCTAAAGCCTCTTGCCAGTGCAAGCAAGCTGCGGGACAGCGTGTTTTCCAGTTTTACTGCTTCAGTAGAGCTTATGTGTCTTGATTAGGAATCTTCTCTGGCTTGTGTTTGGGACTTTTCCTGTATTTTTCCCAAGCTGATAATTTCCCAGTATGGATGAGAATTAATTTCAGTTACCGATTTACACCCAATAGGATATTTCCATTTTTATTTTCTGGTTAAAATTCCCACTCCACATTCTGCGTTGTCACTTAAATTCCCCTACTTTGTAGGGGGATGTTTATTACATCACCAACAACTGCAGCTTTAAGAGAGACTAAAGTTTGACACTAACACCTTTTTAGAGCCTTTTCTTTAGGTCATAGCCAAGACAGGGAAAATGTAGCTGTTATTTCTAAGTTTGTAGTAGGTCAGCTACAAATCTAAATAATAATTATATTGAATACTCCAAGCTGTAAAATCATTGATACAGTAACATGGAAAAGGGAGAAAGGTAGATGTTTGACAGTACAGTGACAGAGATGTGAGAAAACAAGGAATTTCACAGTATTTAAGGTGTTGAAGAAATAGAAGTATTCTGAGGATAGGGAATGAGATGACAAATAAAACCAAAGAAAAGCAGTATGAGGGGAGGAAAAGATAGAAGTCATACATTATAAAAAAAATGTTGCCATGTGTCTTTTCCTATCTGTCAACATATTGTCCAAAAGCTGAGCTTGGAATTAGAAGAGTGTTAGAAAAATACTAATGCTTTAATGGGCAAATGGAAGAAAATCTGTACATCTTGATGTTAAGTGCATTCTTCTAATTAACAGCTCTAAAAGTCATCATGTGGGCAAGACATACTTCACCTGTTGTAAGATGCTTTGTTAAAGCATTTCATTCCAGCACATTTTAGGATGGTAATAAGTACCATAATCGCTCTACATGTCATCATCCATACACACAGAGAAACAAGTCCATTAAGCAATGCAAGAAGTTGCCAATGTTACAGAAAACCCAAGTGGTAAAGAGAAATAGCCAGTGAAGTTCAGGTACTGGCTCAGTTTCAAAACTCATGGTTATGAATTATGCTTAAGAGCAGTCTGAGGCATTTTAGCATGTTTTAATTTGGAAACAAATGTGTTTGATACAGTATAGATTGTAATAGTTGGAGGGGATTTCCCACAAGTCTAGTGGGGAATAGACAAGTCCAACAGGGTTTAAAAGTTAAAACTCTTTAAAGATTTTTTGGCTTCTGATCCTGTAACATCTCCCCTGTTAACTACTCTGAAATTATTAGCATACTTCCTGAACGTGCAGATGGCTACACTGAGTAGAAGGTGCACCCTGCTTTTTCAAGTGCTTCTCACGTGCCAGTTACATCATTTGGAGCTTCAGATATTCTGATGGTTGGTCCTGACAGCACAGTATGGCAGGAAAATGGTCACTGTGAGCCACACATTCAGGAAGAGAAACTGGTTTAAAAGTTAGAAAAACTAAAACTGGGTTTTCTCAGGGAATCATTAATCATTCAATGAGAGTGGAAAGTGGCAATCAGATCCCTGGCTTTTTAATAAGTTTTAAAAATATAATTTAAAAAGATAATGTATTTTCAGATTATACTTATGCATCTTTTGAATCAGATTGATTTAATTTCTACTTTCTGTGCTGGTGTTACCATGTTGCATTTGTAATATTTGTTCAACAGTGGTTGTTGATTAGCAGATCATCTAGATATGTGGAATATTATCTGTAGAATACTAACAACATCTATTAAGAGATCAGAAATGTGCTTTCTAAATGCTAATACTGCTTTGAACCTACACAGATTATTGCCAGACCTTGTGCTATTTCAATATTGATGGCGGAGCACCCATCACATAAGCTCACCAACTTTGTGTTGTTAATTTTGATGGTTTTCCATTGTCTCAGTAAAGATTAGGGAGCCCTGATCTAGGTTAGGGTTAGGGTTAGAGAACAGAGAACAACCCCTGCTCTTAGGGCAAAACCGTGTGGTGGGTACAAGGGCAATGCTATGCAAAGAAATGGATTTTACGTGACACGTTACTTCTGCCTTATAATTTGTTACTCTCTCCCTGCTTTTGCACACAGAATATTGTCTTGAGAGAATATTATTAAAGTGGAAATATTAGAAACCTAGCAGGTTCTGCACTGTAAGAGGCATAGTTGAAGACAGCACTATAATAGGGATGCATGAAAGTGCCACCCTAAAGAATTGTCTCCTGTCCTGCCGTGAAGTTGTTACAAGGTTTGGGAGACTCTGGGGTCTGCTGCTGGCAGCATCAGCCTGGCTTTCCTTTCTAAGTCCCCACTTTGGCAAGACATCCAGGTTTGCGACTTCAATTTCCCTCATTTTGTAGTAAGGTGCATTTTTATTTCATGTGGCTGGAAGTCACATGTAGTTGAAGAAGGCTGGAGCCCTGGCTCTCTTCCATAGGCCTTCCTCATCCATGGGTGTGTGCATAAGGTTGATGGAATAGCCTAGTGAAATCCATTATCCCTGTTTACTTGCATTTGTCCCTACATGTCTCTCTGCATCCCTCCATGGCTTTGCCTGCTTCTCTTGTGCTGTGACACGGTGGGGGGGAGCTGGCAAGGGGTCAGGACAGACAGCATGTGGCTGCCTAGCAGCAGTGAAAGCAACAGCATATGCTTAAGAATAGCAGCTTTTGTTTTTCAACAGTCTTAAGCTGACACGCCTACTACTATGACTGGCTTCCCTGGAATAAAATTAGGTTTATAGTTTAAGTTAAAAAACAGGAACAAGGAAAAAGATGGGTAGATTAATAGGCACTAAACAATCAATTTGATTGGAGACTAGGAATTGCTTTAATAAAGAATGGTTAAAAAAATATTCAGTAGCTCTAAGAATTTTAACGTGTTTTCAAATCTTGTGGCTACAATACAGGATTTTTCCACAGAAAGAATATTACCTCTTATTGTCATGCCTCACTTTTTGATTCAACTCCAGTGCTGAAAATAGAGCAAAATGTCACCTCTTGAAAACTGAAGTATTAAAAAGAAGGAAGTTATGATTTTTGCTAGTATTTAGCAATGGCTTATTCTGTGGTTTTCCTAAGTGATGAATTTTTCTGTAAAATAGGATTAGAACCATGTCATCTACTAGGTAGCAAGTAGTACGACAATGATGAGTTAGCATTTGGACAGATGTTTGATTAACAAACCTTTTGGCTCAAACAAATCACCACGGTTTTTTTCTTTTTCTTTTATACAGATATGGGAATAAAAGTCTTATGCTATGCATAAGTTACAGTGCTCAATCTATAGATTTTTCCTAAAAAAAATCTAATCACTAATTTGTGATTAAGAGCTACAAAATAAATAGCAATAGAAACACTGTTAATTTCTAACATATGGTTGCCAAATTCAGGTATTGGGACGTTATAAAATTAATCCATTTTTACAAGTCACCGGTAAACAGTATAATTATTTTACACAGCTGTGAGTAAAAGTAATTACTTTTTTATAGTCTCAGATATCCTGGAGTGGATTCCTTCCAATACACTAATTTTCTTGGTATGTGGATAGAGCTGAAGCATAATCTCTGACTGCTACTGACTAAATCTTGCACACTGTATGTCACTTTGATTTGCTGCATACTCTTCTACAGTTTAGGGATCATTAATTCTGCTGAACCTAAAAAATTCACACTGCAGTCTCTTTTATCTCTGAATAGGTATCTGCATAAATTCTTGTTTATTGTCTAGAAGTTTTGTAGCAGGGGACTACTTATAGGAAGTAATTTTGGGTTTTGTGGGTACATTTGCTAATGGTTTTCTTCCTCTCTTAGTGCACAGTCCATTTGGGCTTTTGGGGACTAATATTCTTGCTTTCTTGCTCTGTTCCTTCCTGTGTATTTTCATCAAAGTGTCTTCACAGCAAAGCCTATTGTTTTGTCAGGTGTTATTTCTGAAATTCGTATATCAACACTTCATTTCCTAAAGCATCTCCTTTTGGCTGTAGACACAGTTGATACTGAAGTACGTCCAATATTTCTCTGACTTTGCAGAACATTTCTACCTATGTAACCTGGACGATAGGCATCAAAACTCAAACACATGTAGATTACATTAGGATTTCTTATTAGTTCAGTAGCGTTAAAGGTCTCGGAAATAATGCATCTCAGTTACTACAGTTCATGGAGTTACATCTACAGCTGGAAGATGATGAACAGACTGACTTTCTTCTCTGAGCACTCCAAGCAGGAAAAGTAGAAAGTAGACATATGCTGTTCTTATAAAAAATGCTGTTGTAGCAATGGTCTATAAACCTGTAATATTTTTTCTGGACAGAAATGGCACAGAAATTACCAGCCACAAGTGTGGAGCCCTATGAAAGAAAGGAAAAGATGTGCTGTTTAGATATAAATGCAAAACAGCAAAACAGTTACTTTTCTAAAAATGAAATAATATGTCAGGTATTTAATTGTGATAACAGAATAGGTTTTGGTATTCTTTTATATGAGGTGAGGTGAATGTTAGAGTAGTGTCCCAGTTTTGACTGATGTAGAGTCCGTTTTTTCTCAGCTGGTACAGTGCTGTGGTTTTGGTTCAGTATGAGAACAATGTTGATAACACACTGATGTTTTAGTTGCTGCTGAGTAATGCTTACCCTAAGTCAAGGACAGTTTTAGTGTCTTGTGCCCTGCGAGCAAGTAGGTGCACAGGAAGCCAGTAGAAAGCATAGCTGGAATAGATGACCCAAGCTGATCATGGAACATCATGCCTGGTGTCTAACTGGGGCATTACCCGGCAAGGGGGGGGACCGATCGTGTTCAGGGATGGAGTTTGGCATGGTTTGGTGGGTGCTGGGCATTTGTATTATAGCTCATTGAACCCCCAAGTCTAACTTTGTATTCTCCACCCCATCCCACTGGGGTGGGGAGAAATGGGTGACTGCCTATGAGATGCTTAGTTGCCAACTCAGCTTAAACCATTACAAGTAGCTACAGAGATGGATGATAGCAAAACACTCCTTGTAAGTTGTGGTTTTGGAAACATATTTGGCTCTAAATTTATGTGCATTTCTATAATTGTAAGCTGAAGAGGAATGAAACAGTTAAGGAAACATTTTGTGTAAACTCATCCTTGATGTAAATGCAGTTTGTGGTGTGTTTGAATGGTTGCTTTAGGTTCTTCTAAGGCTTTTAATTGCTTCTGAGTAGGAAGGAATTCTTATTTTGTCTGAAAGAAGTCAGACATCTTCCAGGTGGGGTGATCAAAATGATGTGAAACCCATCAGGCAGGCTGAAGATGGGTTTACACAAGATATTGGCAAAACACTTAACCCTCCTTAATGCTGATGCACTTTCAAACAGAGTTGTGGTGAGAGTCAGTAGACGGGCATTACTGGATAAATGCCAAGGGCTTTTTCATACCTTCCAAGGAAAATACTCGCATATCCAATCTGTCAGGCTCTCCTTTCTATTTTCCTGGGCTCAGTACTTGCATAAGGGTGCTGTCACAGGGTGGGGATGGGAGGGGTTCAAAGGAGAACTTTGTGCTGCCTGTGTGCTGCAAAAGTAAGTCAATGAGTTTAAGTTCCCTTACTTGTTTTTGTACTCAAAATTTCACTTAATGCATTCTTCCTCAAAGCAGCTCAGTTTTTCACTGTACACTGGTGAGAAAGTGGGTTATCAACAGGACTCTTACTCCATCCAAAACCAGGGCATACCTGCATAATGTGTGGAATTTGAGAAGATGAAAAAAGTCTAAATGCCTAGACTCTGAATAACCTTTCCAACTGCACTTTATCTCCCCTCTTCACATTTAGTATCCAAACCAAGCACATATTAATATGCACAGAGGTGATTTCATCCATGTTGTTTCTTTGACTTACCATGTTTTGAAACTTCATAAAAAAAACTTAAGACATCTTGTAAAAATTTAAGAATAAAATCATTTCTTTATATAGAGGGAACAGCATGGAGGAAAATATGATTTATCTATCCAGGAAAAGTGCCTGGCAGTTGTGAGTTCCACTTCAGATTAAAAATGATGAGTAAAGAAAATGGGAAAATGTATACCTTTTGAAGTCCAGCTGGTGGATAAATTGTGGTGAGAGTCAGAACTGGATTAATGTTGATCTCTTTTGCACATTGTAGGTATTTATTCGGAGCAGTGCATTGGAAACATATCTTGTTTTAGACTGAAGAAATTAACTTCTTGATATGTAATAGCTGCAGAGCAACTTGGGAAACTGGTGATAGATCACAGATGACACAAGGGTGAGGCAGCATAGCCCATAGGGACTATGACATATTGCTGTGAATATTCAAAGCTGCTCTTTCCAAAATAGCAGAATGCTGCTGTACCTAGAAGAGTCAAGAAGGATAATTTTGATTTTGAGAAATACTGATTTGAGAGGGCATTAAGAATTATTTAAAGCTTATTAATTTATTGAGCTATAAGAATGTCTGAACTAAAAATAAGAGCAAGGAAACTGTTTCAGCCTCCAGCCTTTCCTTCTTTCATATGAATTTGGTATCTGTCTCTAATCCACCTTTGAGAAATGAGGGGGGTTCAGCTGCTTCTGAACAAGATCATAGACCTGAATATCAGAGTAAATAATCAGTAACTTGATTCCCAGTGCAGCTGATCCTTAAATGACTGGTCTGTGTACAACATAAAAGAAGTCATTTATGACACAAAAAACCTTAATTGACTTTGACCTCTGTTCCAAGATCCCTTTTTTATCAATCCAGTAAATCATACCTCCGTAGAATGGGCTTTCTATCTTTCTTAAGTATTTATTGTCCACATCATCCTTGTTATAAGCTGCACCCTTATGGCAAGGCAAGGAATTTTATAAGCCGGAATTTTATAAGCCAGAATTTTGAAAGCATGTTAAGTAGTCTGTGGGAAAGGAAGAGGAGGTAGTTGCCTATTTTAAAGTTTCTGGAGTCTGACTTCCATCACTAGTGTTCCTGCTGAGGTCTGTTGAGAACGTCTGCACAGCCGGAAATTACTCTGCAAGGTGCTGAGCTGCTCAGCATAACATGCACTCAAAATCCATCAGAAAATGTGAAGCTGTGTCTGTAGAAAACGATCTTCTTCTATGTCCTCCTTATTCTCTTACTGACAGCAGTTCTGAAGCCATATGTTGGAACACAATATCACAGACATTTAAATACGATTTTAAATATGCCTGTATTGCTCATTAATTTATAACTGAAATATTGACTGTGGCATATGAAAATTAAGAGCTTTCACTGAACCTAAGGTATATATGTCTGGCAAGGAGTCTTTAATGTCTTTGGGTAAAGCACAAAGGATTTGGAAAAATAAGACTAGCTCCCAAGTCAGACTTTCTCTTCTCCGAGCAGCCTATTGACTGTTTCTGACAGTATGCAGTATGTAAGAATCTGACACAATTTTAAAAAAAAGAAAAAAAAGAAAAAAAAAGAAAAAGGAAACCTAATCTCTGCTAAAAATCTTCTGAAAGGCAATAGCATTTTGTGTATTTGAAGATAAAATAGAAAATATTGTGACAGCAATACTTTCGGTAACTGGACTTTTTAAATGCCTGCTTTGACCTGGTGCTCTTAGGACCAGAGAATCTTACTTTCCAAATTTAATAATCCAATATGAACAGTACAGATTTTTGACATTAAGGACACTGTGTCAACAGAATAAAATTAGAAATTCTCCAGCAAGTTTTGATGCTGTTTAACTGTAATTCATGAGTAAGGGATACTTCTGAGTATACTGCTGGTAGCTGAATTTCATAAGAAATTCAAACAAGTGTATGAAACACATATATCTTTTAATAACTAGAAATGGGCTGTTCTTCACAACTGTGATAAAAAATTCTGGTGTAACTCAGCTGCAGGGTTCCCAGTGAAAGCAGAAAAATACTTCAAATTTTTGTTGTGAAAGTGTAAGAGGCTCTGGAGAAAGCACCAATAGCAACTCAAGTGCATATGTGTTGAAAAAAAATAAATAGAAGATGCCACAGGGAGAAGAGCAGTCTCGAGGTAACTCTAGAAACGTCATGATTTAGGATAATTCTGTCCTGGCATTGCAAGAATATTATGCAACTCTAACTTTGTGAATTAATTACTTGTGGGAAATCACTTTCTTTCAGATCATAATTGTCACTGCTTCTGTAGGCATAGACTATATAAAACTCAGTTGTGCTCTTTTCATATGGTGGAAAAGATGATCTTCATTCTTAAGCATTTTTTTTTTTTTGTTTTATACAGGGAACAGTGTCTCTTTTTAATACAAAAACCTGAAATTTCAGTATCCTTCTGTATCTTACTCTTCACACAAGTTTGAATATTTCCTTTCAAGTAATTTCCTCCAGTAATTTCCAAAGGTGGAGCAATAAGGAATTGCCATTTGGTCTGATAAAGCTGTAAGAAATATACCACAAATTAATGGTTTGAATGACAATACCAAAATTCTATTCTTTCCAACCAAAATATAAACCCTTGAGTACTCATAAGTCATCATCTGACTAGTCCTGAGCTGCTTTAATAGAAGAACTCTTCACAGTTTAATTTTTTAAACGGTTAATAAAGCCCCACATAAAATCCTAATCTCAGTTTAAAATGGGTTAGAAATATTCATACTCTCCCCACACCCTTTCCACTTCGGTTATTTGCCTTAGCCAGCTGTTACTTATGGCACTTCTTTCAAATTAGGATTCCTCTCTAGCTAGTTCAGATGAATGAACTTCATTACACATATTTTACAATGGATTGTATAAAAACCATAAAAAAAGGCAAAGACTCTTGTGGTCTGTTTACATTATCTGTGTACGTTGTGGTGGTGGTATTCAGTACTTCTGAATACAGATAATTGTACAGAGTAGAGGGGAAAAGGAAATGGTACCTTACAGGCAATTTGTGCCTTCATTTTATTCATGAACAGGATACTTTGATTAAATTTCTTCACTATTCTGTTGTGTATGCTAAGAGAAAGGGTATTTCAAGCCTTCTTTGACAGTAATTAAACATATTCTAGAATTGATATGTTTTGAAAAATCTTTAAGCTGTTCATCTCTGTATTTATGAAAGGCGTACTATACAGTTAGGATAAAATGAAAATTAGTAAAATCAGTTTTTATTGAGAGACAAGGCTTGGTTGTAAACTGAGCAGCGCAAACATGTTTGACCATAACTTTAAACTGTGTTCTCTATGGTCTCATGGAGAAGTGGGAGTTCACTAGTTTGCCGGTCTGTACTGGGAGTTTGATCTCACGGGGCTTGAGGTAAACATCTTTTTCAGCTTTAAGCACAGTGAAGCCTTTGGCAGCCCTACATATGCACCTTTATCTATAATTTATATGACATTAACGAGAAATCACAGAAACTACACTCATACTTGGATACAGTGACTGACCAAAAGGTCTTGTCTGGACACAATCAAATAATGAGGGTAGTCCTCCTCATTGGGAAAGTGAGGTCAGGAAGAAACTGCAAGAGCAATAAGCCACACCTATTCAGATCTGTTCAGCTGAATCACTTGAATCATTCAAAACATATCTAGCTGATGCTGTTGCAGGGAAAAGTACCAGCTTTTATCTCATCACCATTCTATTGGTCAAAGTGTAAGAATGGTCTCTTCTTCAGCTTTTGCAGGGAGAAAAAAAAAAAGAAAACAGATTTTGGAGCACTAGTGCAGAATAAAATACTACAAGTATTATGATAAAGTAAATGAAGCTCTCCTGAAGTCAAACATTTGCAGATAGTTTGGAAGCTATTAAGACTGTCCTGAAAATTTAAAATTTTTTTTCCTATTTGCAGTTGAACCCTTCCAGCAAGTATTTTGTAAAATATTTAAATAACAAGTAGACGTGAAAATGGTTCAAGTCAACTTACTTTAAACATTCAACTGTCTTTGTTCCTATTTTCACCACTTAGTGCCTTTTCCTTGTCTTATGCATATATGTGTGTAGGTATGTATGTACATATGTATGTGTGTTAAATGTAATTTCTTAGTATCTTGCTAAAGATGGAGTCTAGGTGAAATATTTTGCAACCGTTTAGTCTTTGAAAATCTGTGATGTAGTTTTGCTTCTCAGTTTTTCACTTTCTGAACTGTTTCAGTCTGACACATTACCTGCATCAGTATTATTGGTTTGGGTCAGAATTGCTCTAAGATACATGATACCAAAAAAGGGAAAACCTGCTCATTTTTGCTATACAGTAACTGTATATACAGTCATGAATATACTGTTTTACAAAGAGTGACTGAAGCTCCTTGCAATGATGTCTCCTGTTTGCTGGATAACAAAAAACAAACTTTGTTTGTGTAAAATGAGTAATATTGCTGTTTTCAACATCAGTTTTGTAATTAGACTTCTAAACTGGCTGTGTTGGAGGAAATTTCAGTTCTGTATAAGATCATGAACTGTACATCTCTTTGAGATCTTTGTATTTATCTCTCAGGTTGGTGCAAGAAGATATGGGAATGGACATCCCCTTAGCTGAGGGTGTACTAAACCCCAGTTCTACAGAGATGAGACCTGGTGAGAGAAGCTCTTGCTAATTTTCTAAATTGTGTCTTATTCCTGTGGCATTTAATTATGCAGTGAGAATGATATTTCTGTGCTGGTAAAAAATCAATTCAGTGTTAAAAAGAAAAAAGCATTGAGTTTGCATTATTTAATAATTTTCTTCTTCACTTGAGAAATGATAATTACAGTATGACATTTTCTCTTGGGTATTGTTACCACTTATTTAGTCCTTGTAAAGTTTTAGTAATAATCTGTATTATTTATTTTATAATTGACTTCTGTCTAAGTAAACTAAGTTAGACAGATCAACTTGAAATGTGTCGTACAAGGCAAAGGCAAGGAGCAAAGGTATATCTAGCTCTCATCTTGTTGAATACCACTTCTATTTAAGACTGATTAAGAGACACTGAGATTTTTTTTTAATTTGTTATTGTATTAAGATATTATATAGTTAAAGCTAAAGATGTAAGTATTTGTAAATCAGCACTGAGTGCATAAGAAAATAAATATTTACAATGGCTTTTAACTCATACAGAATCTCTCAGGACTCAGTGATGTCTTGATTCATAACTGAAATTATTTGTATTTGCCCTTTAAATTCTAAAATAAAAAATTAAAAATAAAAAATTAAAGTTACAAAATTCTAAAATAAAAAAAATTATTTGGAACATGTTCAGAAGCTGATTTTTGTCTGATGATTGCAAAAAAGTGAATCTGGATTTAGCATAATTTAAGAGCTCTGAGCTATATTTGCTGCTACTGTAGGTTTTTTTTTCATTTCATTAAACATTAATGCTAATGTTTGTGTTTTGTGTTAGATGGTCTTAAATGGCATAGTGTTATTAGAAATGATCAGTCCCACTTTGTTGAAAGATAGTTTTTGAGTATCTGGGAGATTAATTGTATGTGAAG
>VXBN01012750.1:38596-91347 GCA_013397395.1 Sinosuthora webbiana | reverse complement strand
TCCTCTTTCCTCTTTCCTCTTTCCTCTTTCCTCTTTCCTCTTTCCTCTTTCCTCTTTCCTCTTTCCTCTTTCCTCTTTCCTCTTTCCTCTTTCCTCTTTCCTCTTTCCTCTTTCCTCTTTCCTCTTTCCTCTTTCCTCTTTCCTCTTTCCTCTTTCCTCTTTCCTCTTTCCTCTTTCCTCTTTCCTCTTTCCTCTTTCCTCTTTCCTCTTTCCTCTTTCCTCTTTCCTCTTTCCTCTTTCCTCTTTCCTCTTTCCTCTTTCCTCTTTCCTCTTTCCTCTTTCCTCTTTCCTCTTTCCTCTTTCCTCTTTCCTCTTTCCTCTTTCCTCTTTCCTCTTTCCTCTTTCCTCTTTCCTCTTTCCTCTTTCCTCTTTCCTCTTTCCTCTTTCCTCTTTCCTCTTTCCTCTTTCCTCTTTCCTCTTTCCTCTTTCCTCTTTCCTCTTTCCTCTTTCCTCTTTCCTCTTTCCTCTTTCCTCTTTCCTCTTTCCTCTTTCCTCTTTCCTCTTTCCTCTTTCCTCTTTCCTCTTTCCTCTTTCCTCTTTCCTCTTTCCTCTTTCCTCTTTCCTCTTTCCTCTTTCCTCTTTCCTCTTTCCTCTTTCCTCTTTCCTCTTTCCTCTTTCCTCTTTCCTCTTTCCTCTTTCCTCTTTCCTCTTTCCTCTTTCCTCTCCTTTCCTTTTTTTCCTTTTTTTTCTTTTTTTTTTCTTTTACTCAGAACCGCCCAATTCTCTTGATCTTAATGGTTCCCAACCTAGAAGGATAAAGCTCACTGCTCCAAACATCAGTCTCTCATTGGACCAGAGTGAAGGGTCTGTGCTGTCTGATGATAATTTGGATACACCCGATGAAGTTGACATTAATGTAGATGAACTTGACACTCCTGATGAAGCAGACTCTTTTGAATACACTGGACAAGGTAATATTCTAGACTGTAAATGTAGAGTTCATCTCTGTTTCTTTTTTTACTACTCACATGCTCAGTTTCATGTCTTTCAGATTATCAATATGATTAAAGCATTTGAGAGTTAATGCTAGGCATCTGAGTATTTTTACTGTGTGCTATTTTTTAATCTTTATTCCTCCTGTGTGAAATACTATCCTTCTATTTATTCAGAGGGAAGAAAAAATAGTACAGCTGAATTAATAAAGTAAGAGCAGCTACCTAGGGAGATTGAAATTCAAAGTCCTGTCTTTGTTCAATATCCTAGGACTTGTCTGAAAACAGTGTTTCAAGAAGGACAGAGCAGCTGATGGTTGCTGTAGAGAATGCTATAGCTAACTGCAGCTTCTTGCAGCTCTGGCCAGCTCTAGATAACAGTTACATTGGTCATATTTACAAATATAACTTCGGGCAAAAGAGGTTAGCTGCACCAAAGATCTTGCAATATATAAGTGAGGTTGACACAATGTGCTGAGAGGTCTTTTGTTTGGAAGAAAGGTCTGCTTTTTATTCCCGTGATTGGAAAGCTGAGATATGGAAGGTGTGTGGGTAGCATGATAAAGCTAGTTCAGGTGATGGAGTAACAGAATTCCACTAATTTAAATGTCCTTTCTCAGCAGGGCTCTCTGTACAATATAGATGCACCCTGAAGTGTGCAATGGATACTTCATTCTTCCTTCACATACCAATGATTTTCTTGTATAGGAATATGATGTAGAAGTTTTACTCAGTTTTACTTAGTTTCATGATGTTCAAAATAGGGTGTTTCCTGTTCCTTGCTAGTACCTTATAAAATATAAAGATGTAAGATCTGTAGTTGCTGATGTAATTACAAACAGATCACAAGCTATTTGAGGGGAAAATAAGTGTGAACATTTTACAGCCAAGAGCAGAAAGAAACTTTAAAAATGGATCAGTGTAAACTGAATTTTACCATGCATTTACTTTACCTAATGTTAGTGAGGTTGCTGGAGCATACAAGGACAGTTGCATTATTTTAAGTGGTATTGCCAAAGAGGCATTACTCAATTGTGCATGAGCATCTCTAATGTTGCTTCTTATGAGGAGGCTGATTTCCTTATGGGTAGATGTAAAGTGTGGTGATGAGTTGCTTGGTAGTTAGAAGATTTTGTAGTGAAGGTTAAAACTAACACGCACACACATGGGCTCACATGCTTAGACTGTTGTGACCACCTTATGAGAGAAAAGGTCTCTTGTCTGAAGTAGAACAGATGTTGTCTTTAAGCCCACAAATAATTAAGTTCAACTCCGTGATTTTGGTAGCAGTTGTATTGATGGCAGCCATTTCCTCCCAGTGTTTTTTGGTTTTTTTTATTCTGCTTTCTAAATGTGGTGATTTGTTTGGTTCTTCAAGTTGGAGCAATTTCCCCAAACTCTTCAGTGAAGAACTCAGGGTCCCTCTGGTTCTGGTGATACTTATACAGTTGTGTAGTTTTAGTTTAGGTAGTTTATATAAAAATGTCTTCCACTGAGATGAGCCATGAAAAGAGTAGAAAAGACCTCCCCCCAAAATAACATTTTATCAAAATAAGCCAGTAATAAAATAAGTTGGCTATATGTAATATTAATCTGATAGCTCAGATTATAGTCACAAGAACCAGTGCAGAATGGCTTATTTGCATGGTAAATAGCCTTTGTTATCTTTGTACTCCTGTACTCTACTATTACCTGGTACAAACTATGATGTTACCAGCAATCTCCCTCAGTTCAGTGTTTCTAACTGCTGCCAAACCCAGAAAAGTAAATACTGAGAAAAACATAGCTGCTGAGACCAGAAAGAACAGTGATTTTTGTCATTATCAGACTGTTGAAGGTCCCTTTGAACTACAAAAGACAACTAAGAAAAACAATACTGTTACCATGATTCAGGGGTCCACCTCATGACTTAAAAATGTCTTTGTATTATAAGTAATACTGAAACCCATTTTTTCAAAAGAATGGTGAAGAATCATCACAACTGCAATATGCATTAAAGATGAGATGAGAGCAGAAGTACTATAGTACTTGCCTTGAACTAGCACCTGACTTGTTCAGATTGACTGATCGTAAATTTCACGGGGTGGGGGTTTCAGTCACTAATACCATACATTCCAACATTCCCTTTACACACCATGTTAGTTTCTGAAATAAGGTTTTTTGCGATTATTGCTTTAGATGACATAAAAATTGCGTTTCTGAAAACCATATATGAGTATCAATGAAGGCCTGCTCTCAAATCAGCACTATTTATAAAGTAAGAATGGTTATAATTTTTTCTGCAGATATTTATTTCCTGTCTGAATTTCACACTGTTGCATCTTTCTCTGGAAGATCAACACTCCAGGCAGTAAAGGAGAGTTACTTGATCAGGAAGAGGCAATCTAGTAACATTTCTATTAAAAAATAATTTATGGATCCAATTTCAAGATTGTAAATTTTATCAGGGTCTTAGTAATTTTTCATTGACTTAAGTTTCACCAACTAAAAAAAAAAATTACCAAACCGCAAATACAATTTCAACATTGGTCAGCCATGTACGTAGCCCAGCCTCTTTTTATTAAAGTTTGTTCTGCCAGCTACGCTTCCCTGCCTCAGTCATGTTCTTCCTACTTCACGAGGAATCAGACCAGACCAGACAGTCTTCGTAGGATGTGTTGATAATCCCATGTATCTATTCTAAAAGTACCTGAGCTGCATAATATTATCCTGTGGAGACCGTATATCCTTATAGGAATGGGCTGCCCTGCAATGGCCTGTCAAAGTTTGCATAACTTAACTGTATGCATGTAATTTTTATACTGCTGCCAACAGTACCTTTGCAAAACTCACAACATACAAAATTGCATTAAGATACCTAGTTTTGGAGATAGAGTTGTTAAGCATTTTGTAAACTTATTCCCACTGTCACAGAATATGTGATATTTCAAAGCTGAATGCTGTTGTTAAACATCTTGAGCATTGTGCCCATTGTGTGTGAGAAAGGTGTGAGTATATTCTTCAATTCCTCAGTGCATAATCTGCTGAGCAGCAACTGTTAAACCAATTTGAAATAATAGACTTTTAAAAAAACCCTCTATTTGTCAGACTGTCCTTTTTCCAACCTTAGATCTTCTCAAACTCACTTTATTTGGACTTCTTAAGGAGAGAAAGCTTACATGGTCACACTATAGGTACACATGTATGTATTTCTTTCTTTTCCATCCCTGTTTCCGCCATTAATACAGTTTTGTTTGAGTATGTTTTTAACTCATTGACTGGTTAGACAGTGAGGAAAGAGCTGAAATACTCCTCTTTTCTTTCAAGATTCTATCAGGCAGGAACTAGGTAGAGAATGTTTATAGACTCAGATTTCATTGCACATGAGAGACCCTGCCTCAGAGAGGGGTGCCTTCTGCCAGTATAATTCCCTAATAATATTTTGAATTAGGGACAGAAAATACAAGACAGGCGGCAGCAGAAATTCAGACTTTGTTAGCCCTAGTGTAGCAATGAATATGTGCTCAACCTATATTTTTAGAAGAGTTTTTTGTGGGCTTAGAGAAACTTGGTGTTTGTAACAGATTTGGTTACCAAATTATTGGTAGGATTTAATGGACAATACAGTTTTACAAATAGTTAGTACATGTATGTATATGTGCCTGTAGCTTTTATGTAGATATATGTGGTGTACATACAGTGTACTATCATATTCCTGATTTCATAGATAACTTACATAATTATTATGATAAATTAGTGTGTTTTGAGGATCATATATTTCAATTTGTGCAAGTAGTAAGAGAAGCAGCATTTATCAGAGAGGCACATCTGTAAATAACACGTAGAAAGGTTTGCGAGCACCTATGAAACATTGGGTTCTTTAGTTCTTGTCAATTGAAATTGCTTCTTTTAGTTTATTTTTAATTCATAGATCTCCTTAGTATTTTCAAATAGGGTGCGTCCAGATTTTTACGTACACATGTATATGTCATTATGTATCTCACTGTATCTTTCTTTACTGTTACCTCACTTACTGACTTGCAATTCAAATTCTACTCTTATGACTGCAGAGCCAGAATAATGCTTTAGAAAAAGCATTTACTTCAAATACATGTCATACATAAAATTTACAGGATCTTTACTATGAAGGTAAATTATTAACCACAAGGCAAAGGTGCTTCAGCAAGAATAGGACAAGAGAGGGGTTTTTCCCCCCACCCCCGTGGAAAACACAGTATGTTGTAACAACAACTAAAGAGGGAAGTTAAATAATTCCAGCTGTGGATATAATCACTTTTCATGTCAGTTTCTCTGTAAACAGCCATTAAATTTAAAAAACTGGAATGCAGTTAAATTTATTGTTAAGAGCAATCCCATCAATGTGCAATGAAAATGTAGATTTTACTAATTACTTTCCAGTTTTTTGAAACCAAGAGTATTCAGCAGAGAGACTTTATGGTCACTTATCAGCCATACAGTTAATTTTTTGTGGTCATTGTGTGCAGACCACATGTCCATGTTCTCTCTAGGGTGCTCATGGAACAGGTCAGACTGTCTGGCTGCTATATACTTCACAGCAGGTTAAATTTAACCTCAGACAGTCCTAGGGGGAGGTAACTACTGTGTTTATGTGAGGAGTCAGCGTGACTGAATCAGAAAAAGATGAGCATTCTTCACAGTTGCTGATAGTGCCTGTAAAGAGATTGAAGACAAACTGGGAAGAAGTTGAGAAGCTATAGTTCTCTGGTAATTCCTCTCTAGACAGGAAGTATTGCTATGTTCACATTTATTTGGCAGGGCAGGGTTAGCGTAATTCTCATACCTTCAACATAGATTTTAGAAAGCCTACCGTGCAGTAACTCTAGCGGACAGCTGCTCAGTTTCACCAGCTGGATGCAAAAATCCCTTGGTGATATTCTGCATAGGGATAATTGCTGTTGTTTTTTTCATGTTCATAATGATGAGATATCTTAAGAAAATGGAAACTTCATGTTTACTGACTGTCAGATGATCACATTCTGCTCTTATTTATACCAATACTGTAAAAATGCAGTTAATTTTAGTCATCCATCTCAAATGTATGTAACAGCAAAAATATTTAGAGCTTTAACAGAAAGAGGTAATATATACAGTTCTGCTTTTCAGAAGAGCAGACTGCTGCTAAGGATGCTTCCCAGGAGGAGTCTGAATCAATTCCAGAGTACACTGCTGAAGAGGAGCGAGAGGACAACAGGTTATGGAGAACAGTGGTTATTGGAGAGCAAGAACACAGAATTGATATGAAAGTCATCGAGCCATACAAAAAGGTCATTTCACATGGAGGTAGGAGAAGCTGTAAGCATTTTTTAAATTGATGTAAAAAATTCATGCTTTATTGATTGTGATTTATTTTTATTCTTGTTCTGTTACCATATGGCAAAGGGAGAGAGCATTTGTTTTTCATCCTTGGCTGAAATCGGCCAGGCTTTCAATTCAATGTGGCAATGACTAATAAGAATTTTAAATTCAAAGCTATTTTGGAAGCAGCATACTGACATATATGTGTCAGGGACAATCTGGTCACTGTAGAGTAAAACAAGGAAAAGCTTTTGACCTACAGCAAAATGAAATTTTAAAAACTTTATTTGGTGAGTTTTGCCAAAACCTTTTGTGTGAGGAAGTATAATGCTCTGTGATTTGCCAAATGATGTATGTGGTTGCACAGATCTAAGCAAGTAGAGTGGCAAAAGAAAAAAGATAGTTTTCCCTGGGGCTTCCATTCATCTGGCTACTCACCTTTTGATATTTTTCTGCCATTTATAACTGGCATCTATAACGGCATTTCACCAGGAACTGATTTATGGGACTTTTTACATAACTTACTAATAACTATCAAACAACATATCAAAGAAAACATTTAAAGTAAGAAAATGGTTCTGTGTGCTTGCTATGTTTTCTCATTTGCTCATCTGCTTCCCAGTTTCCTCAGAAAATTTATGGTTTCAGTGTTACTAGTACACTTCTGTATAAATTAATTCAAATTGATAAGTATTACTATAGGTAAAGGAAGAAAATGAACCAAGGCTTTCTAAGTGCCTTTTCCTTGGTTTGGATTATCTTTGGATTCTATATTTTTGGGTGGGGCACTCTTTGCTATCTGTTAAGCAAGGTATTAGGTTAAGATTAGTTGTTTTATTCCTGCAAAAACTGAGGCAGGCAATGTTGCATCTCAGAGGTAAGATTTATGAGTTTATATGAGGATGCTTTTGTCACAGTGTTGTTGATCTGCAGCATCAGTTAAGGATACTAAAATATTAAAGTTAAAATATTTTCAGTGTTGAGCCTCCTCTATCTGGTAAAATTACATAAATAAATTATGGTTAATTTTAACATTAAAAGCAGCTAAATGCTAGTCTACAGATATTCATGGTGGCCAGTGTACAGAATATTTAACCAAATCTTCTGAATTAATAAAGATGTTTAGGCCTCCAAGCATTTTTCCACTACAACATTACCATCAAAGATTTATGAATGTAATGACACCTCAGACACAGTTTAGCAAACATACACAGATGGCTTAATTTAGGAAACAAACACAAAATATTTTTGGACCTTGCTAATGTTGTTTATTTATCTATTTTTGTATGCTGTAAACTAGTCAATATGCATTTGCAATAGAAACTTGTATATTTCCTACTAGATGTTGAAGTTTATGTTTATATTGGCTTTTGTGAAAAATCGATGTTTAATGCGAGACTAGGTAATTCAGGTCAACTCTCAGTATGAAATAATTTGAATTGAGATTTTACTTCTCTGACGTTTTGTTAGATCACTCAAATCTAAGATTAAGAGCATTTAGTTTTCTTTACTTTTGAAAGGGTGTTTGTCAGTAGCATTAGTCATTGTAAAACAGTGTAAGATGTAACAGTAAGTTTCAGCCTGCTGCTGTCTAAACTGGAATCTTTCCTGATGTCTAGGCAAAGCATAGTAACTTAAGGACTGGATTAATTTAATAATTTAAGATTCTGTGTTTATGAAGTGGCAGATTGAAGACAAGGAAACAAAATCCTTTTGTTGCATATATCATGGACAACTTCGGACAGCTCAAAGAGTTTCTACATCATGGCAGCTAGGCCTATTCCATATGAAGTTCCCTTTGGCCGTACTTCAGTGGAGTGTTTAGAGGGCCAGGAGTCTTTTCTTTAATCCCAATAATAATAATAGATTCTGACTAAAATAAGTCAATAGGAAGTCAAGTCAAGCATTTCTTGATGATTCAAATATCTGCTGAACATTCCTCCCTACCAAATGACAGATAACAGCAAATGCAGAACATAGGTGGTAGCTACAAAATGGGAAAGGGGAGAGTAGATTTGGGGGTGTAGGTTTGAGATTGTCTTCAACATATGCTGATGGAGAAATTTCTTAGAGATGTTTTTCTTTGCTTAGGGTAACTGAGATTTTGGACAAATGGCTTTTACTGGCTTTTAGTGATGAATCAAAGTATACTTGTCACAGGGTGAACATTCCTTCTCTTCAAGCATGTGTGAGAAAAAGTGGCTTAGATTTATCTGTGGGTATTTCTTCCATGTGTTGTTAGTTAGCAGTCGCACATAATTGTTTTGCTTTTCATGAACTGCTAACTGTGCTGTGTAATTTAGTGGATGCACCTGCCATAATGTGCTCTTACTGCCAAATTCCTGTGCCAGCTGGACAGATTGCTTTATGGCAGCATGATACAAAGCCTTCTAAAGTTTTATTAAATTTATGGAAGGAAGGAAATGTCTTTCCTGTTTCTCTATTTGTAAATCGGAGGGGGAGAGAAATACCGTTTTTTCCTGTTGTTGTTGAAACCCAGCTGGCAACCAAGCCCCACACAGTCAGTCAGTCACTCACTCCCACATGGTGAATCAGAAGAGTAATGGGTAAAGTATTGGGTTGAAATAAGGACAGTTTAATACATAAAGCAAAAGCTGTTCCCACAAGCAAAGCAAAACAAGGAATTCATTCACTGCTCCCTAGGACAGGTAGGTATTCAGCCATCTCCAGGAGACTAGGTCCTCATCACACGAAACAGTGACTTGGGAAGATAAAGGGCATTACTCCAAATGTCCCCTCCTACTTCCTCCTTCTTCCCCTCCTCAGCATGATGCCATATGGTCTGGAATATCCCTGTGGTCAGCTGAGGTCAGCTGTCTTGGCAGTGTCCACTTCCAAGTTCTTGTGCATCCTCAGCCTGCTCTCTGCAGTATGAAAAGCAGAAAAGGCCTTGGTGCTTTGTGAACACTGTGCAGCAATAACAAAAACATCTCTATAGTGTCAACCATCTGATTTCTGTGCAAATCAAACTACAGCCCTGTACTTGCTACTGTGAAAAGAATTAACTCTGCCAGCTGAAACCAGCACAATTCCAAATAATCTAGGTGAATAATAATATGTGCTGAAAACAGGACTGGAGTTCCATAAGCACTTTAGTTAGGCTTGGATATTGCTCTCTAGTATACAGAAAGCACTGTAAAAGTCTTACAGTCTCTTTTTGGAAAGGTTGTTGAAGTGTTAGTATTATCCTTTATTTTTTGTCATGAAAACATGTTCATGAGGGGAATTGAAGTTTCTTTCACAAATACTATCATCTCCCCCTCAATGTCAGTTTTTTCTAGACTCGAAAGGTTTTTGAGTGTTTTCTGAGTATATCTATCTTCTGTCTCTGCATCGCTAGTGCTATCTACCTACAACCATTCCTACAGCATCTTTATAAATTCTCTCCTGATTGCATGTATCCTTTAAGCAAAACTTTTAACTTAAATGGTGGAGTATTTTTTATTTGTTATTAACGATAAATACAGAAAATCCATAGCAGCTGCAAAGGCTTGTGGAGGAGGTTAACCAACATTAATCCATCATGGAAACGAAAGCATTTTCTTTTGGACAATAAGCAACTGTGCTGGGCCCTGGAATGGTAGTGCTACAGCTTTGAGGATTAACAGCTATTATTAGGCTGTGATGCAGCCCAGAGAATGCCAGCACTGGACAACTAGAGTATCCAAGGTTAAAAATCAATTTATACAAAACTTGCAGCAAAGGATTTAACTGATCCCCAGGAGCTTTTAAGGGATAGTGGAATGAAGTAATAATTTTAATGTTCTAAAGCCATTGGAGCTGCACAGGCCAACTGAGATTGGACCACAAGACTTCATGAAACGTAATTCAAGCAATGCAGGACAACAAATGTAGGATATTTTCTTTAGCCTCTTATTCCTTAGTCTGAGGTCAGCATTCAGTACATGATTGTCTTAGAGAAGTAGAAGCCTTAGAAGGCTTTTTTGCTGGTCTCTATAAAAAGTTTACTAGTAGTTATGCTATGTGTGGTTTTTGAGAATTCTGCTTAGCTGACTATCCAACTTCCTTATCACTTCATGATAGTTCATATATTTTCAAACCTTTGGTATGAAGCATTTTGGTATGCTTCCTCAGTAGACATAGCAGCTTTATTACAAGACCTTGAGATTTTTTTAAAAAATTTATCCTGCTAAAAGCTTTTGACAAAGATAAAAATGTGTTTTCATTTTTTTTCCACAGGGTACTATGGTGATGGTCTGAATGCTATCATTGTGTTTGCAGCGTGCTTCTTGCCAGACAGCAGTCAAACTGATTACAACTATGTCATGGAAAATCTTTTCCTGTGAGTGATATGTGAGCAATGTGCAGAGTCTTTTGAGGTAGTACTCAAATTATTCAGTGAGAGGTAACCTATCTTTCCTTAAGGGGTCATTTTGGTCGTTAGAAGGGGATTGACAAGGAAAATAGCAGTTTTAGATAAACGGCTCAGTGGAGTATTATTTTGGTATCCTTTACCTACTTACCTTCCCAAATTAAGGTGTATTTATCAGGACCAAATCTGACTGTTAGTATTTCCCTAAATGTCAAGGAATGCAGTATCTTAACCTTGTTGGGGTTACAGTCTTTGCACTATTTCACTAGTGATTTCCAGATCTTGCTGAGAACAATCAACAGGGGCTTAGACTGTTTTTCACTGTTCATTGTTCATTATATATTATCATGATGTATCCCTGAATGTATTTTTAATATATGCTGTCCTGGGTTTAGGAATTACAGGGCCTTTTTTTGACACTTATCTTTTAAAAACAGGATAAATGGCAATTGCTGACACAAGCAGTTCTAGCTATGCTTCCTTTCTCCTTCTGCTTCTGATTCAGCTAGAAGTGGCAATGGCTAGTTGGGCAGGACACAAATTTGGCCACATAAACCCAAATCTATCACAGGAAAATTATTCCTAATAGCAGTTGTTTGACAGCCCAAAATTTTGAAGGCAGCACTCTCCTGAAGTGCCTTCAGCTACTTCCACTTACAGCTGTTAAAAAAATCAATCATTGCGATGTTTCTGTGGTAAAATGCGGTAAGTAATTTCTAAAGCCAGCAGGAGACCTGGCCTTTGCCATTTGCAGCTTAAAGGCACTGAGAGCACAGACCCAGGTCTCCTTAATATACCAGTCTGTGAAGATGCACTTGTTAGCAGGCAGTGCCTTTAACATTGTCTCTATGTGAAAATCAAGACTCAGTGTTTTAGTTTCTGGTCAGAACAACTGTTATCATTTGCCTGTTAGAGCCTCTTAAGAACTCAATGTCATCTACAGTAACTGATAGACACAATGCCTAGTGATTTAGAAGAGAGGAAGGAGTTACTACTGTGGTTTTAATTTGGTAAATAAGGAACAAAGCTGACTGTAACCATGACTGACGTTCAATAAGTTGTTCTTTGTCTTCACCCAAGACCCTTGTTCAGATAGAGGTGGTGATAAATTACCTTTGCAAAGAAAGCCTTTTCCACACGGCTTAAGGATTTTGCCTAAGTCAATTTTGTAAATCGCTTTTTCTCGACTAGTAATATAAATGTGAGTTCATGTTGGCTGTGAACTTGCAGTTTATTTTGAGGCTTGTAGACAGTTGGCTCTCTGTAAGACAACAGGAAAAAGGGTTAAGTTCACCTTTTTCTTTTCATTCTTTAGGTCTGTTAATTGCGTGGAGATAGAGGGAGTGCAACAGTTTACTAAATATGCAGTAACTGATATTTTTAAATATTTGGTAATTCTTTACTATTGAATTATATAGAGATTTGGAGAGACTTGCAAACCACTGAATCTCTTTTTTTTATACAGCATGTTTCTGGTAGCATACATGCTGCCTCTAGTTTCTGAATAACAGCTGTCCTCCATTGCTCCTTTCCCATCTGAGTTTCTTCCACATTTCCAATTATCTTCTTCCAGGTTTTTGTATTGACTAATGCTGTAAAATTGTCTTTGAAGTGTTGAATTTCGGTGAAAATGCCTGAAACAGCTTCTAAGCAGTTTTTGTAGATAATGCAGAACTACATAAAAGAATGTACTGTTTAATTTGTGGCTGCCTGAAAGTCAGATTAAAGCTAGTCCTCAGATTAAATTTTTTAAAAATAATCTGTTTGAAAAGCTACACTTTGAAAACAAAACCAGCACTTTGCTTTCTGAGCGATTCACTTGTTCTAGTCAGTGAGAAAATTTCTGTCCATCTTTTCAAATAATGAAGAAATTGCCATTATTACCACATACTAAGAAATTATTAGATAGGTAAGGATTGCAAGGGAGCTCAGCATGCTTAAAATGGCCAATGATCTAATTCAACATAAATTGCGTAAGAGCTGTTGAATGAAAATATGTGAGATTAGTGAGATATGAATAAAAAACTAGCAAAGATTCCTTTTTGTCACAGTAGTCCTCCTAATTCTTGTGAGAAATATGCATGATTTTTCTTACTATAAGCAATTAATTCATAATAGGCACAACTCCCTTTGGATTTAATAAACGGACATTTTTCAGACTGTTGTGTTCCACAACTGAAAAACTTGTAGTATTTTAATACGCACTTACACACTTCTGTATATTTCAGTGTTTAAGTGCCTTTGAAGCACTAGATGCTCTGCCCTGTGGGAAGGGCTAATCTTACAACCTGTCGAACAGTAGCTTTGTTGAAGTATTTGTTATATGAAGCTTTATGCATCAGAATGTCCATGCAATCCCTTGCTTTCCTATATCACTGTTAGACATAAGCCTTCACAAATGTCAGGCAAAAGCAGGGAATTCACAACTGCAAGGTAAGAATGAGCAGTGAAATGCATTGAGTGAGTAGTGATTTGGACAGGATTTTCCAAACTCATGGAACTGGTCTAGTTAATGGCTGCCTATTTTATTCTCAGGTAAAATACCACTCTGGTGAGAACTAGATTTCCTACAATTCTTTTAAAGACATTGCATCCTAAGGAATTCAAGGGTCAGATTAGATTGTGAGGCATTCCCATACAACTGTGAAAGGGGCCATTATGCTTAGAGATAGAACTCCCTTTTGTAGTGAGTGCACTCAGGCATTCAGGTTTTTAAGGTGTGACTTGTGGTTTTGCATTCTAGTTTTTTACATAGGCATGCCCTTGAGGCTGATTAGTAGGGAGAATGATGTGAACATTTCTGTGATGATGAGCTCCCAAATGAGGTGGCGACTTCTGAGTGGACCATCTGCATAGGTAGTCCCAAACAAGAATTTAAAACTGTCTTATTTAAATGAGTAGTGTGCTCTTCTAGGTAGGATGTATTAGGTCCCAAGAGCACTGTCTGATAATGAATGGAGTGTTTTGCTCACAAAATGAAGTGATATCCTGGAGTGCTTTTTCCAATCAGAAGTCAGGTTGATGGACAGATTTACTTGGGCATGAGTGTCAAAGTATTTTGTGTTTTCTAGTGAGAGACTCGGTTGTAGGAGTGTGAGGATCACAAGAAGTATAAACAATTATCTTCTGACACCTTTTATTATTGTATTGAACAAACTTGGTGATTAGAATTATGAATAGAAGTTTCTCAAGAGTTAATTTCAGAAGTTCCTAGGACGCCATGTTCTCCCTTGCAAAATCTCCTGATCTAAATAGTTTTTAAGAAAAAGCAAATTCACCAGTGATACTTGAAAACTCACTACAAAACTCTGTTTTTCGTAAGGAAACCTTATATTTTGGAAGACACAGGTAAGACTGTGGTTTTCTAGCTTTGTATCTACAAGTACCATGGTGATCAGTGCTAAATGTCTGCTTTTGTTTAAAGGAAAAGAAAAGCCTGTATTGTCATAAAGTGTTCAATCTGCCTTCATTTATTCCTAGTAGCCTGATTTAGTTTGGGCAATATATGCTCACTGACATCTGTACTTTTATCAGATATGTAATCAGTACCTTAGAGCTGATGGTAGCTGAAGACTATATGATTGTCTACTTGAATGGAGCAACGCCAAGAAGAAAGATGCCTGGATTGGGTTGGATGAAAAAATGTTATCAGATGATTGATCGGCGGTAAGTAGTATTTTCCTGTCTGATCCACACCCATTATTTTCAACAGTGTCCATTTCTGTAACTCACCTGTATGCCAGCATTTACTGTATATGATCTTTCTTTATCTTTTGTGGGGTTTTCTGTTTTTCTAAGAAACTATTGCTTTTTTACTTAGATTACGGAAGAATTTGAAATCATTTATAATTGTTCATCCATCATGGTTTATCAGGACAGTTCTGGCTGTGACACGACCTTTTATAAGGTATGTAGTAAATAGCAATGATTTTCTACATCCCTGAAAATACATAAGCACTGCAAATCATCGAACATGGCTGTTACTCTTTCACTGAACAGTGCTCATTTAATAGCTCATGTTGGGATTTTGCAAGTTGAATTTCACTTTCCTAAAGTGAATAGTGGAAAAAAGGTGATTTATATGAATATATCTAGTTGCAGAAGTCACTGGCATGAGTTTTGTAAACCCATATGTGTATGTACTGGGTATTCAGTTCCTTAAAATAGTCTTTGTTCAGAACCCAGATAAAAGACATATAGAAAAGGGGACTGCATGTAATTATAATAATCTTATTTTTAAAATCCTGGCTACAGAACAAGATTAAGCTACAGTTCTGGGTTTTTAAAATATTATTGCTGCTTATAGCTCATTAAGAGGACTGCCTGCACCCCGAGGTGTTTGAATGCATTTGGTTTCCGAAAAGGTTTAATATGGCCCAAAAAAAAATGGTTTGATTNAAAAAAAAAAAAAAGACTTCACACTTACTGCAGAAGATAGGCAAGAATGCAGCTGAAATTCTGAGATCAGGAAGAGAAGACTGGCAGGTATAAAAAAGAGTTGCTTCAGGCAAGAGAAGTAGCTTCACAGAAGCCACACAGAGAATGACATATGACAGATCTCAGGGAGTTCTGCTCACAGACTGCAGGTGAAGACACTGGAGATCTCTTGTCACAGGGTGCTCTGCTCTGATAGGGTGACATTGGAGTAGGGAAGCACATGAGTTGTCCCACTGCTGCCAAAGTGCAACGGGCAGAATGTCATAACAGAGCTTCTTTCAAAATGTGGTGTCTTAAAAACAGGTGGAAAGTAACAATTCAGAATACCAGAGTAAAAGGGAAACAATACTTGGAATTATCAACAATAGTTATGATGATTCACTCAGTTGCATTTGATATGTGAGATATTTCTGTTGCCATCCTATTTGCTCCCAGGAGTGACAATTTGGTCTTTTTTAAAGTCATGTCTATTTCAATTCATTAGTCATTTATTCCAAATAACCATACTAAGCAGCAGTGATTAGAGGTTTTTCATTGCCAAACAGGAGAAAATGTTCACTCTAAGTAGTTTGGCAAAACAGATTAGCAGTACAAAACTAGACACACTAGAGGCCATCTCAGCCAAGTAGACTGAGTCTTGGTGCAAGAAGAAAGTGAAGTGCAAACAGAAGCTGAAAATGGTGGGCAGGACATGTGGCTAGTGTGATCTTTGTGGAGGATGACATGAGATACTTGGACCCTTACCAAGGACAGAAGAAGATTATTAATTCCCTTCCCTTTCTTCAGATGGTAAGGTGATAAAAACTTGATTAGATTGAAGGCCAATGACTATAGCTTAGTTTGCTAGCCCTCAGCTGTTCCCCAAAACCCTGACAGGTACAGTAGGAATTTTAGAGTGAGAAATTAATTGACCACAAGGCAAGCAGAGATTTCAGTGAGGTAGCTAAAGGCAAGCAACATAATTTTAATTGTGTATCAGCTAAGATGTGTGACTAAACAGTAGAAATCAAAAACCTGAAAGACTACAAACTGGTATGGGGCCATCAAGTCAATGAGGATAGGCTACCCTGAATTCTACCGTAGCTCTATCTTTTTTTTCTACTTCAAAAACTGTCAAGAAAATTTAGTGGAGTATGGAACCCATCTTGACTGGCAAACCATTGTCTGAATATATAGAATGAAAGAGCTAGAGGTAACAGAGATAGATCTTAGAGACTCTTTTAGAGCCCTTATAGATATTCACTACAAAAATTATTTGAGCTGTGTTAGGTAAGAAGTTAGATTTCTAAGGGGTTTTTCAAGGGTCTGTGAAACATATTTGGCATTTGACAGAAATATTGAAATGATGAAAGTTATCACTATTGGCAGCACGCTTTCCCCTGAAGTCTGGGATGCCCATACACTGATTACCACATGACTTAGAAATCATTCTTAGAAATCAGTCTCTGTAGTGGAATTAGTGAACCCAGAAGAATCCTCAGGAGGAAAAGTTGCTCACTGAATGATTTTTTAATCCCTCCCCACCATCTTTAGAAGCTTGCAGTTTACTAGGTTACTTTAGATGGGGCAGTGGTGATGCTGCAGACTATGATTAAAATTTTGGATAAAATGCTAAGAATCCGTATGTTATCGTGCTTTGACTGGACAATTGTGGGTGATTCTTGCATATAAAATGTGACCGTTGGTGTGATCCAGTGTGTGTGCCTAGTGATGCTAATTGGGTACAGAGACAAATTACAGTGAATGAGAGACAAGTTACAGTGAATGAGCTTAAACAACTGTTCACAGCACCTTCCTGTATTCCTGTTCTAGTTGTCTGTCTTTGCCTTATTGGGAAAATATGTATGTTGAACCTTCTGCTCAGAGGTATTTCAGAGGTTCACGTTGTTTGGCTGTACCTGCAGGTCAGGTACAAAATATGTTCTGTTTTTCAAGACCTACACTTAACATATATGGTCAATATGAGTTTGCCACTATTACTGATACTATATGATGATGTAAATACACCAGAGCTAAATTTGAAAAATTGCTTTATAAGCCAAATGAAAAAGATAGATAGATTTCTCATAACCTCACACTTATTTAATAACTTAGGTTAGACAAGTAAATAGCCTTATGTTTTAAGTGTGTTTTCTGAACAATTTTGGCTTTTTTCTAAGTGATTATTTTACAAACACAATAAATTAATCATATTGCACAGCTGAAATAAAGAAGTTATTTCATCATAAAAAGGCCCTGCAGTAAGAATAGACACAGGCTATAGCATTGTGCTAAGAATAGCACAGTCACATCTGTGCTCTTCTGAATAAATGATGAAATTCAGTTTTATTGTGTTTGATTGAGAATTAGTGTAAAATAGAAATGCTAAGTCATCACAGTCCAATCCCTTGATAACCATCACAATGATTATACCCATGTCAAGTAATGCTTCCCATCTCTTTTTACATAAGTAAGTAGTCTGTAAGGGATTTGATTATTTTCCAAATTTTCACACATCTCCTTCAAACTGTAAGACTAATCACACTGTCTAGTATGTAGGCATTACAGTTTATGATGTTGGCTTAATAATGTGATTCAGCCTAGGGAAGGAACAACAAAAGGTGTAGGCTTGATTTCAGTCTCACTAAAATTCAGCTAGGCTCATAATCAGATGAACTCTGTGTTAAGATACGGTTACTAAAATTATTACAGAGATGTCTCTGTCCAAATTAAGGTGCAAACAAGACTGTATGCTGAAGTCAATAGCACAGACTTTTATTTAGCAGTAAATGTGAGGAAAGAAATAGAATGGGTGGGAGGAGAGGAGAAATAGCATGATGAACACAGACAGACTAATACTAATAGACAAAATATCATCACTCCATGATCCTGATGGCATCCCCTTAGTCCTCTTCTTGTCAAAGTTATGGTCACTGTCGTCATTGAGTGGGAGAAGCCCACAAAACGCAAAGTCCATTGCATTTATATTCATTCAAGTGCAGGTGGGAATGCCCAGGTACCTTGCCTTCTAGCAGTTACAGCTGCCTGTTACATCAGCAAACCTGAGTCATTTATGTTCTACCACTTATGTTAGGGATGAATACCTTCAGGCTCTGTGTGAAAGTCCTGGTTCTTTCTCAGAGAGAGGTTTTCACACCTGAGCCATTGTGTAAGAGAGGACAGGCATGATAAAAAGTGCTATCCCACCTCACCAGGTTTCCCTCTTACCAGCCTTTTTTAGCTGTGGCAGGTGGATTGTTTGAGTCATTAGTCATTAACAGTCCAGTCTCTCAGTCTGTAATTGAAATATGAATATCCAGGTGCTTAATTATTTAATACATTTAATAAATTTCTTCATCTGGTTTTAGCATGTCGTAAAAGACTGGGAAGCAAAGTCAATTAATACCTTTTTCTGTGTTTCAGCTCTAAGTTCAGCAGTAAAATACAGTATGTCAACACGTTGGCAGAGCTTCGTGAGATGATTCCAATGGAATATGTGAATATACCAGACAGTATTGTCAAGTAAGTGATGTACAGTAGCATGTACTTGTTCTAATGGAAACTATTTCCGCAAACTAATAATAGTGTTAAAGACTGTAAGAAAAACAGAAAGCACTTTCCTGATGCTCTTAAAAATGATTGTGTTGTTCCACAAACATTTCACTGTCAAGCTCAGAAGGAGGACACCACTATGTAATGGAAACATAAAACACAATAACTATTTACTTCTAGGGGAGTGGGAAAATTATTTAGCCTTTCCTAAGGTATCATCTATGCTGTATTTTTTCGTACCTTTTTCCTCTATTTAAGTGGAAATGTTTTCAAGTTTAAGTCATGCAGGGCTTTTAACAGAAACATCAGTTAAAAGATAGCCTATTCAATAGAAGACCAGTAAAATTCCGTAGGTTTACTGTTCCTTGCCTTTTCCTTGATTTAACCAATTTTCGTGGTTAAATCCACAACCCCTGAAAGAATTGCTCAATTCTTGCTGCTTATGTGAAGAGGTTTTTTAAATGCGGGCATTTCCATAGGAAAATATCTGTAAAAAAATTGTAGGAAGTTGATTAGCATTGCTCACCTCAACTGACTTTTTTTCAGACCTGAAAACAACAAAAACAAATGGTACACCAAGGCTGAAAAAAATAATGGTTTTCATGTAGTCACTATTAAAAAGATGTTCTGTTCAGGAATTTAATTTTTTTTAAATTGTTCTCTTTAGCAAATGTCCCAGGTTTTGAGCAGCCTGTTCTAGAAGGTAGTTTGAAGAGTAGATACGCAAGTATGATTGTATTTTCATTACGACTGGTCAGTGACAGCTTTTGAAGTTCTCATGGGTCTCCTCAACCCAGGCAGAAGTTTTCACACCTGGTTTCACCGTAGTTGTAAAGCAATTTCCTTTGTCAAGCTGGTGGTGCCATTCCAGGGAGCAAGTGGAAGCTCAGGTCTGGCAATAGCAGTTGTGAAAACAGTAAATTACAGTTATGAAATCAAGGGTCCTAGAGACTTTCACTCAACTTCATTTGCTGCTGTAACTTCTTTAGAGGTGGAGTGATGCTAAGAATGTGGAGCAGAAGCTCTTGGTCCTCTGACAAAGAGTTGTCCATAATGTTCTAATATCTCTAACAGATTTTCTCTGGATTTCTGTAAACATTTTAGTTTCTTATTGTTCCTTTTGATAGAAACCTTACCCTGGTACTCAGAGAGTTTCCTGTCTGTTTCCTTGCTGTGTTTTACTGTTATGCTGTGGCACTACACACATCTGTGTTGCACACATTTTTTCTTCCCTGTAAACTTAAAAATGTTCAAAAAGTCCATTCACATCTCAGACCAAAGGTGAAATGATCACAGCACTAATGTGTGTGTGATACCAAATACCAAATAATACCAAATAATACCAAATATCAAAGAAATACTGATTTAATACCAAAGAAACTTTAATACTTAAAGAGTTTTAGGGTAATGCCTACTTTACATCATCAGTGGCCAGATGAGAGATCATGATTTTGCTGAAAAAAACAGAACTGGAAAGATGACAATTGCACCCATTGGTGGCAAGCATTTCAAGATACTGTGATAACAAGATTTGGTGGCTGTGTGCATTCAAGGCATCTGTGAGTGGCTATTCCCATACCTTAGGGAGAAGAGCAGTGTTCAGTTCATAGCTTCCCTTCTGCTACAAATTCAGAGAGATTCCTATAGAAAAATACAACTCATCTTTTGGCTTCATAATTGCTCCATTGCCAAGAACAAGCATACCATCTATGGTCAAGAAAAATCCCACCTTTAGAAAGTACACAGTGTTACACCAGAATGTGGGTTATGTGGTTTTTTGGGTAGTTTTCAGTGAAGCACGATACAATATGATTGTTGTACCATATGAACTTGTACATCTTTTCTCTTCCTTCATCCACTCTTATCTTGTAAGGTATGATGAAGAGAAGTGTATTAAGAGAAGAATGAGGTAAAACTTGCTTTCTAGCCCATGCTGCTGCTCATAATAGAGTGAATCTGTGTGACAGCCTTTCACCTGCAGGCAACCTCAACAGCTGAATGAGAGAGGACTTGCAATGATGTGGCATCTTACTTTCCCCTTCAAGCTGTTGAGATCAGCCTCCCTTGCAAATAAATCTCACTGAACTGTAAACATCTTTGACTTGGCCCAGGCTGCAGCTAGTTTAACATTATCTGATAGAGCAACTGAATGCTTTCAGCTCTGTCCACTGGGCATGCCTCAGACCCCTGCTGCTTCTCTGTCTCTGCCTCCAAGTGAGCTAAATAAGGACTTAAAAATTTAAGGTGGGTTGAGCAAAGGGATAAATGGTATCATACTGAACTGAAGAGCTTTAGAGTTAGCCTTAAATCATACTTGGTGCCTATTTTAAAAGCATGTACTGTATTTGTTCTTTGCTCTGCTATTGCTCTGCGTCACTCTTATGCTCTGCTTGCTTCTCTGTTTCTTTGTATCAATAACTTTTACTCATGCAGACTGGATGAAGAGCTGAGGGAAGCTTCAGAAACAGCTAAGTAAGATAGCTTTCTGCTGGATGCTGGCATTATATTGTTTCACAGGAATAGCTTAAATGCAGTAGTACATTGTGTTTGGTACAACAGTCAGCCTGTAGTTTCAATTACTGTGTAAGCTGTCCCATTTGTGAATTGACTTCCCCTCTCACTGCTTTTGTATTGCTGGGTCTCAGTAATAAATAACCATGCACTATAAAATTTTTTTTTGCTGTTTTTTGATGATTGTTTCTATAGTCATGGGGGTGACTGAAATCACGTACTCCATTAAAATGGATCATTAAATTTTTTTTACATTTCTCCTTTTATGTCAGATGATTCATACAGTTTTTAAGAGGTAGTTCTTTCTACAATTTTTTTTTACAGTTCACTAAATTAGGGTTAGCTATCTCAGTTAAGGTAGGTATATAAATTCTTCTGTCTTTCCAGTGTTAGCTGAATAGGCCGGGGAGTTAATACTTGATAATAATACTATATTATCTCTGTTTACTTAATAAACCAGTGGCAGGTGATGATCAGATACTTTAAAATGATAACTCTGTGCTTTGACTTGAATATAATGTAGTTGTATGGTGTAGAGTACCAGAGAAATCCTTAAGAAGTGCACAGTCCTTGACTCACTGAGCAGAGCTTTAGAAAGGTTACAGTGTACTTTCCTCATGTGGGTATTGTACACAAAATTCCTGAGCAGGAGTCTGTTAGTTCTAGTATAACTATAGAACTAACTATAGTCTGTTAGTTCTTCTCCCTTGCAGTTTTTGTAACTAAAAATGTCGAGGTTTGAAGTTTCTTTCCAGTCACCTTCCTTTTGCTTATGCACTTAAGGATTTTCAACTTACAGCTTCTTCTTTGCTGTACTTTTTCCATAAGTTCCTTCTTTTGCAATACACATTTTCCTTCAGTTCTTCTGAGATTAGTTTCTAAAACAACCACAGAGAAGTATCTAAAACACTGGTCACTGCTTTTTGATTCTAACAGCTAACACTGCCTCAGAAGCAATAAATTCATGGTAGTTATCTGATACCACCTGATTGTTTGGTTAAACAAAAAGGCCTACGCAGCCTTAAATGCAACTTCTATCCCTTCTGTTGAAATATTTTCAAATGCATTGTATATGTGACAATGAGAACTCTGTGGAAGAAATATTCTTGTTACTTTATTTAAAATAGTAGAGGCTACAGTGTAGCAAGTGAAAGGGGAACAAAATATTCATAATGAGGCATCACTGATTATTGTTACTTTGGATGTATGAGTTGACTGTAGTGTGTTTCCCTTCTCCAACTTAAAGAAATAGCTTGGGCACTAAGTATGTTCTGGGCACTAAGATCACGACATTCCGAAACACAACATTTGTGTGTTTGTGCTGTCAAAGATGCTCACTACAGTTAGTTATTACATCCCCAAATTTGATGTCATATTTTAAAAGAGAAAGAAATCAACACAGAAGAAATGTTTACTTATCTTTTTCCTTGTATCCAGAACTAGCTGCCTCTCAAACGATCCAGAAATGGCTTCAGTGGAGCAGGAGTAAGAATTTATGCCTAATACTGTCATTACATTTTAACATTATTTTACAACCATGTGGCTAGGAACTGGGGCTGGGTAGACTCCTTAAAGCTTTTTTGAGACCTAAATACCTCAATGGTAATATTCAGGAACAACATGTACTAGCAGACAAAACACTGAAGCTTTATTATATTTATATTTTTTATACTTGATATATGTGTGATATACTGAAGATATGTTATATTTGTGTTGCATTGGGAATGTGTTTAAAGTGTTCTTAACCATTTCCAAGCAGAGAGAGATATAACTGTTAGCCTGAGAATATTCAAGTTAAGTTATATTAAGAACATAAAATATGCAGCATGATCACAGTGAAGATGGTTCCATGCATTATCCTCAATTCCAAACTTGCCATTCTCATTCAAAGATTAAAAAGTCCTGTATTTTGCTTTGGTTTCTGGGACATACTCTTTAACATGTGCCGTCTCTTGGCTTTTCTGCTTCTCAGCTTCTTTCATAATTATTTTCCTGATTAAATCTCAAGAATCTTTAAGTCTTTTTCTTTCAAAGATGGACTTGTTCCCTTGGAAATGGGAATGTGTCACTCCTCTGGTATGCTGTTGCTCTGTCTCATAGCATAACCGAAGCATGCAGATAGAAAGCCCTGCACTGCTGCTCTTCCTGTTCATCAGTGAGAGTGTTTGTAGATGCAGTGCGTCACAGGAGCACTGACAGTTTGTGGCTGGAGCAGCATGTCAGGAGAGCCAGCCTTGCAGTGGAGTGTGTGTTCTGGCCAGTGGCAGAGGGTTTGAGGCCTCTCCTGTCCCTGCTAGTCTGACAGGTGTGTAGAAATACACTCTTGTCTCACACTGTACAAGAAATACTACATAGCAAGCCTTAATTCTCAGGAAAAGATTCCATCAATAACATGAGTATTAATAAACAGGCAAATAATTAGAAGTATATGTAGCAAAAAGTTGCATAAATAAATTGAAGCTTTGGTTTTCACTTCTTAAAAAATGAAACAGTGCTGTAGTAAGCTATCACACTGTAATACCTCATATGCAGGTTAGAACCATAAGCTAAATTCCTGATTCCTGAACAGGAATTATACCTCATCTCCTTTTTTCCGCAGACATTGTTTTATTCTATAATGAGTCAATATGAGAACTGTTTTTCAAAGTATAAGAACAAAAAATCACATGTTAAAGACTGTTTATGATTTTGACCTTTTGTGGCTTAAACAATTTTCCTGTTTTTCTCAAAAGATAAGCTGGGCAGCAAAATGCAATATGAGAAGAGAATTTACATTATGTTATATAAATATAGTTAAGGCCAAATTACTGTTAATTCATGGAATTTATTTTCTCTGCATAAATATGAATCTGTCTTCAGAAGTGGCAGTAATTTTCCTGTGATCATATCCCTTATTTCTTGTGTAATTTCTTCACGAAATAGCATCCTATGTAAATCCCTTCACTCTGAGAACAGCAGCAGCTTTACACAGACTTTTCTTCTGTATGCTTTCTGCTCAAACACCTCTGGAGTCTGCCCAGCACTTAGTTTGCCTCTGTTGTCTCTTTCATTCTGTTCGAAAGGCTTTTTTTTTTATTGTTATGCTCCCTTGTGTTCTGTTTTGTTCAACTCTTTGCACTTCTTCATGACTTCAAAAGTAATATTGCAATATAATTCATAGTGGAAGAACCATTGTGTAACAGTTCATAAATATTGAGGAAACTTTAAATTATATATTCTTTCGGGAAGATGGTGTTTTGAGGCAACACTTATGAAGACAACTTCTTACTCCAGAGAATACTTCTAAAGTGTTTGATGACATGTGCTTCACACTAAATAGCAAAACTGTATGCTTAGGGTGATTTTAGGGGTACCCATTCCTGCCACACTGTTAGTAGATCTTCCCCCACCTGATTTACTTCAGATTGGAATTGCTGAAAAAGTAGTTGTTAATTTCAATAAAACAGTAACAAAACTTACTAAGGTGTGTACTTTCATAGATGCAGATAGGATGTGTGAAAGTTATTTCACACCATTGCATTGAAGTAAATGAGAGATAAGGTTACCAACACTTTGTGGGAGCTCAGGATTGGGGAAATAACTAGCCATGTGTTTTCAGAGCACTCATTAATTTGTTATTGTTGTTGTTCTTTGTCATTTTTTCTTTAATAAATAGCATCGACATGACCCTGAAATAAGAAGCATCGTTGCCAGGCATTTGAAGAAGAGGGTTCACATGGATATTCATCACTCAGACAATCACAACCATGCTGTACAATAAGTGATTTGGTCAATTGTGTTTGGTTTATAAGTTTCCCCTGTCATTCAGCAGTTCAAGAAGACCAAAAGGGCCAGTCGTATTTGCCATGGAAACAGCTGAATTTTGGGGCCTGGTTATTTAGCTGTTTCCATAAACAGTTTTCATTAGGAAAGCTATATCATCTAGCATTGGTTTCTTTGTGTGTGCGCCATTTCTGTTTAAAAGGATACCGTTTTACCAACAGTGTGCCTCATGGATAGGTCAATGAGGATGGGGATTTTTTCATTTTTGTCTTCAGAATATTAATGTTTATGCATAGCTGAATGCGATAGTTATTGTTACAATAAGTGTTAGTTTGCTTGTGTCACAGAGCAGCAGCAACTTCATTGTTTAAAAACAGTTTTAGAAATTATGAAGAACTTTCTTGAATTTGACAGGCCATTTTGGATAAGGCTTTTGGGCAGCCTGTTCTAGTGAAAGGTGTATCTGTGTTTCTTGCTGTCTGAAAAGTCTTTCCAGCTTCATTAAATGACTTTTTTAGTGAAAAAAAAGAGAGAAGTGTGATATGCTAAAAAGTAATAATTAGTCTTGTTAGACTTCCCAGAGGATGAATGAGCAGCTGAAATTAATTTTACTTTAATAATGCAGTTTATTATATTTATTTCAGGCATAATTTTCTAGAAGCAGCTAATCCTGTAAATGACTTTCATACATTCTGAAATCCTTGGAGCATTAATTTATTGCTGCTTTCTAAGTCTGTTTCTTCCAGAGCACTTTTCTTAAAGTTATGAACCTTCAAATGACATCCTTTCTCCAGTTGTAAAGGCAATTCTGTCTCTGAATATGAATCAAATATTATTTCCTACTAGAAGCTGAAAGCCAGGAGTCATACTTGTCTGTTAGGAATATTTGTTAAAATCTTCCTCCAAGTGTTCCTATTAGATAAAATAAATAAAACTCATAGTGGTATTTATTGTCTGTGTCACAGAACGCACCAGTAAAAATATAAAAGGGAAAAAAACCTAAGCATTTGTTGTTTGCTGCTGTCCGGTTTATTGGCACAAAAGATACTACAGTGAGTCCTACTCCTTACTGGGCAATAGCTTCAGTTTCTCAGATTGTGCTTTTGGAGGAGTGTGAAAATTATCAAGGGATTTCTGTTTGTCTGCTTTAAAAAGACAAGAGTCAAGAATATGACAAATATTTTCTCCTACGCTGATGAACAGACATGTGCACTTTCCAGACCTGCTGGGTCACATGCCTTTTGGGGAGTCTTAATAGAAGTCTTATTATTACATACTCCCTGAAATATTATTCTTTGTTTCACAAGATTCTTTTATGCCCTAGAATTATATCTGTGGATTCTTTACTTTGTAAAGAAATCCTTAGACACAAGAGTTCAGGATAAGTTGCACCTTTTTAGTGTGGTCTAACTCTAGTCCTGCTTTCAGTTCAGAATTATTAATGAAAGAGAAAGCAGGCCAAGTATTTCCTGGGACATAAAGTTTAAGCAGACGCAGTAGAGCATGAGCCTTTGTTTTTTCAGCAGGATCTAAACTGAAAGTGGAAGTTTTATTCTGTCCTTCATTTAAAAGTTCAGTGGTTTTATTCTGTGGTTTGCACATTTCCAATTCTGTCAGTTTCTGTCTTGTATTTGCAAGGTACTCTGCAAGCAGTGAAGCGTCTGTTATGGTGTGCATAGTTGTTCAGCTGCTGTAGTGAGGATTACAAGATCTGCAAAATTGTCAGAAAGGCAAAAGAGTGCTTTCTTATTGGCCAGCATGAAACATGTGCCCTCTGCAGTCCTTGCTCTGTGCTGGTACCTCTGTCTTACTTGCTAGTCTGCTGTATCACATCTTTCTGTGAATTTTCACAGGGGAAGGGTCTTATCCTGCTGACCATTGTTGCTGCTCTGTAACCTTGTCCTAAACTAGGGTCTGGTAGTTTCCACCTTTTCTCAGATATTTGAATCCTGGCTTGTGTCTGCCTTATAAAAGTGCTGTCACTTAGTATATTGGGGATAATGTTTTATGTACAGATTAATATTTGTATTGACTTCCAGATGCTAATTAAGCTTCGTTAAGATCTAAACTATTAAAAGCATTGAGTAGCATGAAGTTGCATCTTTTGTAGACCTGTAGTTTAAGCCTACATCTTTTGTAGACCTGTAGGACAAGCCACATGACTTGTTTGATGCAATAGATGAGAAAAGTTTCCACTAGACGAGAAGTTCACCACAAATCAGATGTTCAGCACAAATCTTCATTCACTGTTTCATTCACTGTTTGAGACCTAAGTCTTAAATAAGAGATTTGTGATTTTAGTGGCGGACGTCAGCTCAGAGTTGAATTTAATTCAGTTTGCTTTGTGTGAAATTACAAAGCAGCAAAGTTACGAATTAATATGGTTATTATGGGTAGAATAATGATGGTAGCCTGAGATGAAAGGAATTTGTTTAAGCCAGATGTCACACTAAAAAAAAATGAGGCACTGATGTGATAGTTAAAAAATGATTGCAGGATCAAAGTGTGGTTATCTTTGCTTATTAATATATTTTGAAAAGTTTTTTAATGTTATGATATGGCAATTCTATGTTATACTAACAATAACATACCAATATTACTAAATCAGTAGTTTGTTGAAAGAGAAATATAGTATGTATAATTACACAGATAAAAGCTTTTATATATGGATTTTTTCTACTGTGTATCAGAGTGCTCAGACAAAATATAAATTAGTAGTTGCAAATTTTTTTGTTAAAATACTTATGCTGACTTAAATTATAGATTAAGCAATACAAGGATATCTAATAGCATTGTATGGATATATATACACCTATGAATCAAAATAAAGAATTGCAACCCACTGCTGGACATATTTCCTTTTAGCTCCAAATTGTGGGTTTTTTTATTCCCTGGGTGCGTGGAAACACTTGATTGGTTAAGGTAAGTTCTTTATATAGTTAGAAATATTTGTTTTCCTTTGCATTCCCCTGTCTGTTCTTCCAAAAATGGAAATGGAGTCAATTTTTTGTCTCATGGTATTATCTCTATTTGTTGAAATCCTGGCTTTGTTGATACTAGCAGTATTGTTCCTGAAAGAAAGCAGAAGGAACTCTTAAATTCCTTTCTAATTTGTGTCCGTGCTATTAAGATCAAATGCACAGATAGTCTCAGTCCATCTCATATGTCAGAAATGGAAAAGCTACAGGGCAGAAGGGGATTGACTGTGAAATCACCCTGAACAGATTAACAACCTGATTGACTTCAGTGAAGGGAGGGGTCAGAGCTAGTGGACGTGGAGTCCTCTCACCTGCCTGGTACGTTGTACCCACATGCCAGTCTACATCTGTGTCAGATGGGCCAATTTATACTGCCACTAAGTAAACCTGCCTGAGTTTTGGAGCTATCCTGAGCATTGTCCAGTGAGGCACCAAATACGAGATTAAAGGGGATGAGCTGTGGCTTCTTAATTGCCACCCACTTGCTAGCAGCTCTGTGAGTGCTCCTAGATCTTTTCAGAGTCAAAGAGGTTGGATTAAACCAACCTTTCATGCTTGTTGAAAATAGGTTTCTTGGCTTCTTATAGGTTTGGAGATTTATCAGATGTTTACCAAATTATCAGTTTAAGTGTTAGAAGTGACCCTCAGTTTCCTACTAGTGGCACTAGTGGAATAAATGACAGATCAGATTGTATTAGCTGTGCAGCCATATTATTTCTAGAAACTAGAGGGTTGTTCCTGTATTGCCTGTCACAGATGAAGCCAATTGAGCAAGCATCAGGAGATTAGCAGTTTTACTTCTTTCATTCACTGTCCCTTTCCGCCAGTTATGCAACCCCTCTGGCACCCTGTTCCCTTTGCAAAATACAGCTGTTGTGCAGCCAATTGTCTCCTATGCTCAGGAGAAGACCAGAGAATGGTGCTGTGAAGTTAAAAAATCAGCTGTTCCTGTTTGCACTGTTGGGATATACAGTTCTGTAGTCTTTGCTTAACAAAAGGTTGACTGCTACAAAATGCAAACTCTCCTCCCAAAAAATTACTTTGCAAAGGTACTGGAGTCCCTGTAAAAATTACTTGCTATGTTCTTACACTTATTTTTCCTAGAAACAGTCACCCATTTCAGAAGATGTGGTCAATTACTGCTTACACAGTGAGTGTGAATTCTCTGAGCAGTCCTAGTGACTGGTTTGTCCATCCAGGCAAAGCAGTAGAATTGACTGGGCTGTGCTCTGCCAAATTTGAGAACCTGAAAGGAACTACAGCATAAGCTTGCCACTTTTTTTTTATTCCTTGCTGTTTTCTTGCATTTGAGATAACCCTGTTAAATGTAGCTTTGGGGAAGTAAGGCAGAACCTCTGCCTTACCTACCTTTTGATACATGTTAGTACATTTAAAAGTGCAGACTGCTGTAGGCTCTTTGGTGTATCTGTGCTAGTTGATCCTGTAGCAATTACTGTTTTTGAGGAAAAACACACATGACTGATTTTACAAGTACACCAGCAATCTCTTTTTTTTTTTTTTTCATTTTTTTCTTTTTTTTTTTCTTTTTTTCTTTTTTTTTTTTTTTTTTTTTTTTTTTTTTTTTTTTTTTTTTCATTTTGGAAAATCTTGATCTTTTGTATAAAATAGTTATCAAAAGGCAAAATTGCCTTTTTTCTTTTTAACAGAATTAATACTATTATTATTAAAAAATCAAATTTGTATGCTAGTATGTGCATATACGTTAGCACTGTTAGCAAGGTCTTTGTTGGCTTCAAAGGATGAAGGTTTTGGTCTTGAAACCAGAATTATATTAGGTGTGAGAATGCACTGTACTATGTTCCCACTGTGGTGCATCATATTCGGATTGTGAAGGCAGAAGAAATGTCATTTCAAGCCAATATCCTATATTATGAACAAGCAGTTTGAATGCAGTGCAGCACTGTTTCTGAATGACTTTAAAATGCCTTGAGGGTCATACCAATAGAACCCTGTGCCTGTCCTAACACTACACTAGTGTAGTGACCTATGAACAGTCTTAGAAGTATATACTGACTCCAAAGAATGAGGTTTCTGTTATGTTTGAGTTGACCAGCTGTGACCTCTGTGGGATCTACTGCAGAAAAAACAAAAAAGGGCATGTTTCTCATACAGTATCTAGTCTGTTAGAAAAACTGTTGAACTCTAAGCTTTCCAAGCCACACTGTTCAAAGGAGTTAAATTTATTCCCTTTATTTCACTTCTCAGAATTGTCTGTTTAGCCAAGTCAAAACATACTGCTAAAATATAATCAGTTAAAGGAAAATTCAAATCCACTGTGTCAAAACCATATCTCCTTTCCTCTGTTATGTGTTTCAGTAGGCAGCAAGCAAAGCAGCCTCCAGCAATGGTGGGAAAATAATCCACAGAGTACTTCCCATGCTTCACCCTGAGGCCTGGTATGTAAAGCAGACTCTCTCCATGAGAGACTCGGATAATGAAGTGCTGGCTTTCTAGCACAGACCTGTGTTAAGCCATCGCAACTATAAAACTTCATCTCTGTCTTCATCCCTTTGAAGTATGAATAACATTGTCTTAAACAGTCAGCAGAAAGAACACAGAGAATATTAATGTGAAATTTGGCCTTTATGATGTATAAAGTAGGAATAGGGAACACAGTTAAAATCATCAGTCAGAGAAAGGAAGACGAGGGGAAAGAAGGACGGGTCAGGGAAATGACTGGGGGAGGGGAGGGTTACAGGCATCTTTCTGCTTGAGGCTCCAGCCTCCTTCCAAATTCTGATTCTCCTTGGGGAGAGCTTCTGAAGCATAGCAGGTCTGTTTGCCTGGAGCCATTACTTAAAAGAAGCACAAGTGAGCTCTGTGTTCCAAATGTTCTTTCCCCCCCCTTATTTAAAGAAATCATTGAATCCCTGAAGATAAGTGGTTTAATCTGGTGTTTATTCATTTTAGAAAAAACCCACTCAGCCCTTGTGAAGACAGTGCAGGGGAGAAAGCTGAGGAAATGGGAAATGTTGCATAAATTTAGAAAATGAAATTTTGCACGTCTTCTGACTTGCACAGAATAAGCATGAGTCAGAAGACGTCATAAGTGTGAATTAGGAAACAAATTAAATATAGAAAGGAAAGAGCAAGATGCAATAGGGGGGCATATGGAACATGGTGTTTCTTAGTGGAAAATAGCTGCAGGAGAGAAATGATAGAATACCAAAGAGGAAAAATGGAGACCAGAAATGCAATGTAAAATAAAAAAAGAAAGCTCATCGCCACAAGAGAGAATTCTTGTATTACTTGACAGATCAATAGCAGTGCTCAGAGGAGAAGCTGCCATCTCCTGAAGGTGTCACAGTGGTATATGATGGCATAGATTTATACAGCAGTAAAAGACCTCAAGTTATCTATTGCCTCACTTCCTACTGCATTACTGCTGGAACAGGAAAGAAAATCAGTATGGTGAAAAAAGTGAATTGAACACTGCAGATTTTGGGATCAAGCAGCAAAATTAGGGAGACCTTGCTGATCCACTGAAGTTGGTCTGATACTCTTGAAGTAGAAGAGTTGGCTTTGAGTTCCATCGCTGATATGATCATACTTACTGAACAATGAACCCAGTACGTGGTCCACCACCAAGGTTACACTATCCAAGTGGTCACTGTACTCCCAGGAGGAAAGACTCATAGATACTGGCTGCTGCTGCTGTTTTCTCTGGAATCAATTTTCTTTGGAAAATTTTCCTTCAAAATAGAATTTTGTTTAGTCTTCAGTAACTGGAGATTCGGAATCTCTGTCTGGTAGGCTGTGACACACAGTAACTGTGAGAAGTGTCTCATTCACAGCTCCCATTGGATTGAGAGCTTTCTGCTTTTCTTACCATCTCACAAATGCTGTCATGCCACAGCCACTCCTTCACTCACTCCCCACAGCTGGATTTGGAAGGGTAAAAGTGACAAAACCTGTAGGCTGAGATAAAGACAATAGGTAAAGCAAAAGCTGTGCACCCAAGCAAAGCAAAACAAGGGATTTGTGCACCACTTCCTGTAGTCGGGCAGGCATTCAGCCATCATCAGGAAAGCAGAACCCCATCACATGTAACAGACTTGGAAAGACAAAAACCACATACACACCCCTTCTTTTTCCCCCTATCTCTGTATGCTGAGCATGGTGCCTTATTATCAGGTTGTGATATCCATTTAATCAGCTGTTGCAACTGTGTCCCCTCCCAACTCTATGTGCACTCCTAGTTGCTGGTGGGGTGGGTGGAGGAGCAGAAAGTGGCTTGACTCTGTGCAAGCCTACTTAGCAGTAACTAAAAAAAAATAAATTACTGAGGATGTGTGGAGGCACTGGAACAGGTTTCCCAGAGAAGTTGTGGATGCTTCACCCTTGGTTAAGGCCAGATTGGATGGGGCTTTGAGCACCCTGGGCTAGTGGAAGGTGTGCCTGTCCATAGCAGGTGGGTTGGAACTAGATGATCTTTAAATTCCCTTCCAGTTCAGATCATTCTATGGTTCTGTGATTTGTTTGCTAGCAACATCATTTTGGCCACAAATCCAAAACAGAACCATACAAGTTACTGTGAAGAAAGTTAACTTGTAAACCAGCAAAAACCAGTACACCAGATCAAAACCAGGCTGCTAATAAACATAATCTTTGCCTGCTAAATCTGAATTTGGGCATCTTTAGCTTAAAATGTTGTGCCTTAAACAGAGCAATGATCAGCTAGACACTGGTCAAAATGCTGTTGATGTTCTGACATTTTCAGTTCGTAGGAGGCATGTCAGGCAGGTTCAGTACCTGCTGTGGAGCCCTTTCTCAATTACCAGAATATGAAGGGAGTAAAAATGTATGAGGCTAGTGATGTGTACCCACAGAAACAGTGCTGTCACCAATTTTGGTAACTTACTTTCCAGATCTATCAAGTCCTGGGGGAAAAAAAAAGGCACTGTTGTGCCAAGTCAGACGGGGACAAAGTGGGGTAACAGGGTAAAGTCCTTCAGAATTACCCTTCTGAGGCTGCCTAGACACCCTTCTCATTTTCTGCTGTGATTTCAGCTGCTGCACTTTCTGCAGAGCTGGTTCTCTGTTTTCCTCTCATATGAGCAGAAATGGCCTAGGAAAAAGAGCAGGACGAGAGCAAGAGTGAACTTTTTTTTGTGAATGCTGAATAGAACCCAGAAGAGACACTCTTGTGCAACCCTAATAGCTTACTCTGGATTTTTTTTTTCCTCTCTGGTTTGCTTAGCCTTGTAAGTTGTTGTTATTATTTATTTATTTACTTACTTACTTATTACTACTACTACTACTAATCCATATTAGGTATTTTTACTTCCCTGTTGCCATTCACCAGCACTTCTTCCATTTATAAGCTTCCTAACTTTATGCCAGCTTCAAATGAATAATTACTATTGATGAATGGCTTCGTTTTTCCATGTTTCTAATTCAAACCACTATTTTGAGTGCATTCTCTTGAAGTAGCAGTGTGGTGCAGTGGGAATCTTGCACAAGAAGGTTTCTCAGAATCCTGTAAGAAGCTCAGGACCTGAAGCCCAAAGATTTTGAAAGAGTGGTGACAACTCACCTAGGTAGACAGGTGTGATATGATGTGTTACAGTGGGGACATATTAATAAATATATATGCATAGCATATATATAGCAGCATTTATAGCAGCATAAATTTATTATCAAAGCCAGAGTTGAAAAAGAGTATATTACATTCAAGTTTTTATGTTGTATTCAAGCTTTGAAAGGTCTGCATCTGTTGCTCTGCTGCTGAATGGGCTGTGCTAAATTAGCTGTCCCAAGGATAAAACCATTTTTATGCCCAACAGAATAAATCCATTAATTTCTTCAGTTACACTTCAAAAATGCAGAGTCTGTGATTCTTTTAGTTTTAACTTCATTTCAGTGATAATTCACCATCTGGTAACACAACACCTCACTGATACTTGCTGTGTTTTTGGTTTGGGGTGGTTTTTTGGGTGGTGTGGTTTTTGTTTTTTTTTTCTTTGGGTTTTTTTGTTTTGTTTTGGTTTTTTTTTGTTTTGTTTTGTTTTGTTTTTGTTTGTTTGGGGTTTTTGGGGGTTTTTTGTGTTTTTGGTTTTTTTTGTTTTTGGTTTGGTTTGGTTTGGTTTTTTTTTTGTTTTTTTTCATTCTTACTGTGAACTGTAGGAAGATTTTGTAAATTCAGGAGGAAGAAGAACCTTTTTGGGGTCTGCCTGTTTTGGTTACTTTGCACTTCCATACATCCAGATCTGAAGTCTATGAGGTCCCATATGGTTCCAGCACCTCCTCTTTTCCCACAGGAGCAGAAGCATGGAGGCCATAAGGAACCTCAGAGCTTCCCCCATGATAGGCATCCTCCTATCATGGAGGCCATAAGGAACCTACCCCAATACTGGCAACTGGTTTAACCAGCTTGATCAGTCATTCCACTAATCCTTGCGGCGTTCATGGAGGAGCAGATGTCTGACAGCCCTCCAGAGTTATTGGTGAAGACTAATAGAAATGTGCAAGTGCATTTGAGAGAAGATCCTGAGTTATGTTGTGCTGCTTTCACCTAGGATTTTGTTTTTGTAAATTACTGAGCTTGCTGGGTGCCTGGACATTGTGTCTTCATTAAAGAAACATGAATAAGGAAGTCAACACAACTATCCCTGACAACATCTGATTGAAAAGGAAGAGGAGAAGAGAGAAAAAAAGTCTAATTGCTTCATAAAAAAAGGGGGCAAACCTAAAAACCTTTTTATGTATTTAGAAAAGAAAACTCCAGATTATTTAAACATCAGTATTGATATGAATATTTATATTAATAACTTGGAAATTCTGTGGGTCTCCAGTAGGTTTTTTAATATTTAATAAGCTCTATCCAAGAAGTTGAACAAACTTTGACTGTACATCCTTTTGAACATGCAGATATTACAGGGTACCTGTTCAGTGCCTCTGCTTGGGAAAGTGTTTGAATGTAGTGGTCATCAACTGCTGCAGTCATCAGCAGACTGATTCATCTGAGGGACGTTTCTGTCAGCTGTTTCAAGATCACTCAAGGGTTAGAAACTGAGTGCACATTCGAAGTCAAAAATAAAAATTAGTTATTTGGTGATCCAGGTTGAGAAGCTGAGATTTTTCTGAGTATATTAACAAGAAAACCTGACCATGCCTGTTTTTGGTAGCTTCTTCCTGTAGAGCCAGATCACAGTTTAAAAATAAATACTTGTATAAAGGAATGGGTTTTTTCCCTGTGCTTAAGAATTCTCCCTCAAGACCATGCAGTGGTTCAGAAAGACAGAAGCCTAACTTACTCTGCTCACAGTTTATGGCAGCAAATGCCTTTCCCTCACCATTGGTTCACGTAAGCCCGGCTTGGGCAATTTCTGCTTCCCAAGGTAGCCTGTAGAGAGGCTGTTGTTTAGAGTGAACATTTTATCTGAGCAGCTCTTTACTAGCTGCCAGATTCACTCCTGCCTGTGGCCATGCACTGTCCTGCTGCTACCGTCCCAATGCACGCCCTTCCCGCTCGAGCTCTCTGGCCTTCTGGATCAGCCTTTTTCCTGTTCCTGCATTTCTGAGACTGTATGCAGTAGGTTGTAACTATTTGCATAGGTAAAATAACAGCCTTGGGCCACTACAGTTACACACCTACATTCTTTGGCTGTTCTATTAACAATGCAATAGTCTATCCTAACTGCAGTGAAATCTGGGTAGGACTGGTCTACCTATTATTGCAATGCTCCTTAAGAAGAAAACTGCTATTAGATAGAAACTAGTTCTGAACTGGTCTGGATGATACAAATAGTCTGCTACCTAGTAAAAATATTACTGCAGCACTTAATTATGAGGCTTTCTTACACACCTTCATTTGAGACATTACCCAGTATCTATAAAATTGGACTTAGCTCAGGAAATACTTGTGATAAAAGTAACCAAGCTCCTGTAAGTTTGAAGTTTTGCTGAACTGTGTTTCTGCCTGGGACAAGCAGGTCATTATGAGGTGCAGAAAATGCAGTAAGTAACAAATCTGTGGTAGCTACTGGCAACAGGGTTGAATTCAGACTATTTGGCTCAATTTCTACAGGTATATGAATCCCCCAGGAAAAGTCGGGTTCCAGATTTTTCTGCCCTTCCCCAGTGAGGTCTTTTCAGTTTCAGAAGTCTCACATCTTGATACTGGCTACATAGTTTTCCAGTTATTCTATGTATTACCTTTACTTCCTTACCCTTTCTATTAAATGTCCTTTAATGTTTTTTTTTTTTTACTTCTGTTTTGGGCAGAGGAGCATTTCAGGAAGCTGATCCCCAAACCCACTGGTATTCAGCCTGTGAAGGCCTCAGTGTTTGATTAACATTAGGTGTATTAGTCTTAAAAAGTCTTTGTGTGGTAAGTAGTTCTGTAGCTATTCTAGTGCCATAACAAATGGCATCTCACAGCTTAAGCCAAGACCTTAAAAATGTGACTGTATGAAAATCTTACAAGACTGTACAAATTAGAAAACCTGTCCCCTTGCCTTGGTCTCAGAGTTTCAGGAGGATGGTTTCCTCTTCCTCTTTTCTTTAAGGTAGCATTTTAACAATGTGGGAGAGAAAGTTTGGGTAAAAAGTAAAGCTAAGGAATGGAAAGATGTAATAAAAAAGCTTGTAATTTTTGTCAGCAATATGCTTTACTGAATTTATTGCTTTACTGAATTTATAAGCATCTGTACCTGCCTTTGATGATCACCAACACAACACCATGCTCCACTGCTTACACTTCCAATGAGCAAAGGTGAATTAGGTAACACAACGCTGTGCTTAGCACCAGATTAAATGTCGTCTGGATAAACAAACATAGTGTATTTCAAATTGCCTACCAATCTGAAGACTTATTTTGACATTTTTAAAGAAGAGATTGCTTAACTGGAACAGTAAACTCAGACTCCTTTTGCTAAAAGGTGAATTGTATTGTTATTTTTATGTTCTCTATTTAGTCCTACTGCAGTCCCCTAACAATTTACTCTTTTTTTTTAATTAATAATCCTCTGTTTCAAAACAGGAGGAGCCATCTGTTATTACAGTTAGTAGAAGAGTTAACATGTTTTGCTAGCATTTCTACTTCTAGTAGGTGGGGAGTACCTGATAAGTAGTACAAGTTAATATGTGTATACTCATCTTGACAAAAACTTTCCAGAATGAGTCAATGCAACTGTGTGCAGCTAAAAACAACCAGCTAACCTCTCCCATTTCCTAAAATGTGAACACTTGCATTGGTGAGCAGAAGCTCTTTTTATGAAAGCTCGGATGAAGCTTTGCTTCATGTATTAAATTTACTACATCTGGAGTTCTGCTTCTTTCTTTTTTGTGACTTTGACCAAATAACGAATTAAATTTAATTTGTAGGCATACTGGTCATGACTTCAATAGTGATGGAGTGGTCAGCTAACATCTTTTGAAGGTTAAATATATCTGCATGGATTTTAGTGTATAATTTTTAGAAAGTTACATGAGTACTTTTGTTCTTTGCTGTAAATGGGGTAACATCAGTAGTGTGAAAACAGAATTAAACAGTCCAGTCTGGAGTTTCTTCACATTCATAGATGATTTCTTTTCTAAAAACTAACCAGTGTCAGATGGGACATGCAGAGAGAAGATGTCACGTGTTGGCAAAGTACTGATATCCTCACATTGTGATGTACTATAAATTTGTTTTTAACAATCAGCAATATTTTAAAAGGTGACTGCATTGGCTTGGAGATGGTGGCAGCAGGGTGAGCCGACTGACTGCTCACTAGCATACAGGCAACCTCAGCTGGTTTACGTAGTTCAGTATCTGCCTCCAGACATTCTTGGTAAGCATACATTTCCACACGTTAGCTGGCTTTCTCTTCAGAGACTTCCTGTCTTCTGTTTGCTGTTCTGTTCATCAAATGCAGAAAGCAGTTCTTCAGGCTGGCAGATATAATTACCTTTTAAATCCTTTTTCATTGTGCTCTCACCAGATCAATATACAGTATTAATCACACACTAGCTAAAGCTTTTACTTCAGAACAGTAGTAACCACTGCTAAATGAGAGACTTCAGTTCGGCTTAGAGTGCCTGATACTAATTTGGCTGGGTATCAGTTTCACCCACTGCAGTCTCAAGCTGAGAATAAAAGCCTCTTTCACTCAGATGGTCTTATTTATTAGCCTCTTAAAAGTTTCCAAGAGTATGTCCTCAGGAGTTTTCAACAGAACTGTTATTTTTCTCCAGTTTTACTCTTGTTCACATTCCTTTAGACAGGAGGAAAGTCTGTGTCATTTTAGTCAGGCCTCTGTAATTGCTTTGCTTTGAATCCTCATTTCCAGATTGAAGTGAGCAGAAGTGACTTTAGGATCATGTCATAGTTAGTTGAGACGCCCTTTGCATCAGTGAATTCCCTTTGGATGGATGAAGTGAGCTGTCTGGGCTATAGTCTCAGACTTGGGAGACCCAAGGTATTTACAAATGTTAAACATATTTAAAAGGAGAGATGCAAAAATGGATCTATTCTGTGAAAACAAACGATAATGAGAATTCACTCAATGTGATCAGCATTTCCTGAGGGCTGCCCACACTAATTCAGGCAGCTTGCTTTAAAGTCAGTGCTTGTTTTTCATCCTGAGGGGATTGGACATGAAGAACTTGTATTCCATCAACACCAGAGCAGAAGTGTTACTTCTCACATCCAAACAGTGCTGCCTGTTAGGCTGGTTCTCCTGTTTCCTTGGAGGGTTCACATTCAAAGCATGTGGCAAATATTTGTGATGCTGCTCCCTGAACAGCCTAGCATGACATGGTGCTGTATATAAGTACAGACTGGTGGGATGCCAAAATGATTTAAAAGGATACAATTGCTGTCCATCTTTGCTATGAGTAATTCCTTACAGGGGAAATAGTACATAATAAACACATATTTTTCCTCCGGACAGTAACTGTTCACTGAGAATAAACCTGACAAAATAATGGGCAGCCTATGGCTTAAACCTAGAAGTAATATCTAGGTATCCAGGAAAGCTTCTGCAGAAACAGAGATTGAATTTTTTAAAAATCTAGGAAAGAAAAGTGTCACATTTAGGCACAAAAACTTCAACAAGCCCAGTGTGTCAGCGTGCAAATGAGAACTGGGACGGTTCATGACACATTCCCATCCTTGAAAGGCACCATGACTACCTCTTCTTTACTAAAGTTGCAACAGAAATGGTTGTCATTTGCTATGAACAAGAGTCTTTAAAACCAATACTGTAGTATATTATGTTGTGCATAATTAAATTTTAAAGCCCATTTGCAGCTTGCTGGATGGTGCCTGCATTATTCTGATTATAAGCTTCCTTAAATAGCATTTTATTTCCCATTTAGGTTCAGTTTTATTCGTCTCTGGGCACCCCTGCTGCTGCTCCAGTCCTCAGCTCTTCTGTTAGCCGTTGATTTCCTTCTTGTTGCTGGCATCACTAGAGCTACAGCCCTTGTCTGGTGTTGTGTTGCTGCCCCTGCTGAGGATGGAGTGGGAAGAGATGTGGCAGTGGCAGCAGCTGTTGAGGCAGTGGCAGTAGAAGTGCTGGGATCACCCTCAGAGCAAGCAGGTTTGTGCCATGGCCCTGCAGCTTTCTGGACAGCTGGAGAGGGTTAGATAACCAGGGCTCATTTCACAGAGCACAGAATCTTTTCACTTGGAAAAGACTTCCAAGATTATCACTGATTTGATGTTTTTGTGACTGAAGTGCTACTGTTGAAGTCCCACCATTTGGGGTGGGAGTTGTTTTTGTTTTTCTTTTGTGTACAGAAAAGGAACTAGCTTGTAATCAGGATAATAGTAATTTACAGGCTTAAAATTGTGCACCTGGCTAAATCTAAATATGCTAATTTTTTTTCTGCAGTCAGCCTGTTTAGCCACATTCAGAAATACTGAGTGAAGCCAGTGAAGTTACTAAGGAGTAAAAGCACCTATTACAGAAGGCTAGCACTGAGATTATCATTAAATTCATTGTTTGTAGAAACATTTCTGAAAAAATTACCCTAGAAAGACAGGGTGCTGCAAGAAATTAGATCAATAAAATATTTAAGAAAGTATACACATTTCTGTAGCATTTCTCCACTGTTTAAAAAGTAAAATGTACATGTTGGTTAATAAGTATAAAAAGCTGCTACATCGCTTTTAAAGCTAAAAGGATGTAAAAGGATGTTAAAGAAAATAGAGTGACTCTTCCGACACTCATAGAACATCTGTGGATTTGGAATTTCCTGCTGACTCCTGGTTTGTAACTTACCAAACAGGTTTTGTTTCTTTTTCATAACCTTATCTGTCATGACAATTAGTCTAAACTTTAAAAATCTTTACTATAAATTTATTTCTTTTCTGACCTCTACTCTCCTATGAGCCTTTAACAACCGCGTTATGGTTTGTGGACTGGACTAGTAACCAAATGTCCAGCCAAGAAAAACAATTTTTTCTCAGCTTTCATTAATGAGATTAAATGCAGGACAGGTGCTTTTCTGCACATGGGAAAACCAGCAGTGTAGTTGTACATCAGGAAGTACAACAGGAAGTACTGCTACAGAGGTAGGTTCTGTTTACAATGAAACCACCAATAGGAAAAGAAAAATAGCATGGATTGATTTCAATAGAGATAGATCTGGGATAAATCTTGTGAAGTGCTATATAAAAGTCAGATGCCTCATGGAGAACTTGATGGGAAGTGAACCACATTTTGCAATATAAAGCTCTTTTTGACCACTGCTTTATCAAGACCTTTTTCATACTATAAAGAAATTGTCCTGATCTACTGATGATGATATTCCAGATGCAAAGTCACGGGAAAGCTAAAAACAAAAATTATTTATCTCAGATTTGGCTTAGTTCACAAATGTGTACATATCATAAAATCACAGAATGGTTTGGGTTATAAGGGACCTTAAAGATCATCTACTTCCTACCCACAGGGACACTAGACCAGGTTGCTCAGTGCATCCAATCCAACCTGGCCTTGTACACTTTCCGGGGTGGGGCATCCACAACTTCTCTGGGCAGCTTGTTCCTGTGCCTCACCACCCTCATAGTGATGATTTTTTTCCTAATACCTGAATTGTATTTACGCTTTTTCAGTTTAAAGCCATTACTTCTTACCCTACAACTAAGTGACCTTTTTTCATGGTTGCCCTTGATTTATTTTTTTTAATTTACTTAATTGTTTAATGCTAATACTTACTTTCTGTCATGTTAAGTTCTGTCTTCTCCTGGTTTCTTTTTTCCTTTTGCTGTGTGAGCAATTGTCATGGTTTAGCTCAAGTCAATAGCCAAGCTCCACACAGCCACTCACTCATTCCCCAACCAGCAGGACTGGGGAGAGAATTGGAAGAGTAAAAGCTCATGTGTTGAGATAAAAAGGATTTAACAGGGAAAGCAAAAGTCACACAGGTAAGGCAAAAGAATTCATTCAGCCCCACCTGCTGGGGCAGGCAAGTGTTCAGCCGTCCCCAGGAGAGCAGGGTGGCATCACATGTGACCATGACTTGGGAAGACAAATGCCATCAGTCCTAACATAGCCCCCTTCTGTCTTCCTTCCCCCATTTTATATCCTGGGTGTGATGCCATATCCTCTGGAATATCCCTTTGGTCAGTTTGGGTCACCTCTCCTGTCCGTGTCTCTTTCCAGCCTGTCAGCACGGAATACAAAAAGCAGAAAAGGCCTTGGCTGTGTGTAAGCCCTGCTCAGCAATAACAGAGACATCTCTATATTATCAACCCTCTGTTCAGCGTAAATCCAAAACACAGCCCCATACCAGTCATTTTGAAGAGAATTAACTCTACCCTAAACAAAACCAGCAGAGTAATTCTTTCAGTTTATGAATGGAACAAAGCCTGAAGAATACAAAATCCTGCTACCCAGCTGGAGTTAGACAAGTTACCGATCTTATTCCCTGTAGAAAACATCTGCAGGTATCTTTCTTGACCCCGGATTTATAAATAAGATTTGGTTTACCTTATATACCTGCACACTCGATGGGATGAATCCTTACTCTGTTCAGCCCGTTCCTGTGTGTGCTAGAGTTAATATTGAGCCTAGAAGGTCTTTGAACAAGTCATCAGTCATGATAACAAATTACACGTGGGTAATATACATGACACAAATTATAGGCATCAAACTTCCCAAATGTATTGCAACTGCTGACAGGACTTCCCATCATCATCTATTACCAGATGGGGAGAGAAAGGGAGCTGGAAATAAGCAAATGTTCAACTATGAAAAATTAAATTATGCCACATAGTGTTATCTGAGGCTGCTAGTACGTAAAGACAGAGGAAGATGCAAAGCTTATGACCAGTTAAAGCAAGTGGAGTTAAAATTACCTGTAGCATCTAGGCTGGCCTGAAGCCCTCTTCTGCACCACACTACAGCCAAGTACTGTCACTTTTGAAGCCAAAAATACATTTCAGGTGGCCTCAAGAGTCTTGATGAGGTGACAGATGAGATAGTGTCCGAGACCAGTTTGTTCCAGACAGCTTGTTCCTGTGTCCAGAACACAGCTAATAAACAGATGAAGAAATGTGAAAGGAAAATATGTTTGAACTATAAGACAATTACTGATTCAAAGTAAGCTAGGGGGAAAGGGCTTGGCATGTATGTGGGTTTGGGATTGTATTTCCTCTGAGGACTGTCAGTTTAACGTTGAATTAGAGCCACTAAATGATGTGCATAGGTAAAGCAAGATTCAGACACCTTGTTGCTGGATGATCCCTTAACAGCTGTTTCTACAGCCTGGCCTCAAAAATACAGCCTGCTATTTGGTTGCTACCCTAAACTACCTGATTTTGAGCTGTTCAATACTTATCTGTTGCTTGAGTGAGGATCCAGATACAGGTGATACAAGTAAATCCCTATGGATTGGGCTAAAGGAGGTTTTCTTTTGCATTGACACAGCTGGACTTCCTCAATATGCAAGCTTGAAATTCACCTACAAATGTCCTTTTCAGGCTTTGAGCATTCAAATTTGTATGGCCTCTTCCCTGGAAAGTGTGTTGGAGAAGCTTAGGCACGCAGCATTCTTCCATCAGTCTTGTATGTGAAATAAAAAACAATGCAGTGGGCACTGGGGAAAGGTTTTCTCATCTTCCTGTTATTTTGTTATTTTGGAGATTTCTTAACCAATTGTGTGACCATGGCATAATTCTGGCATTTCAAAAATTATGTCTTATACAGTGCAATGGAACCTCTCCTCTGCCAAGGCATTGTGCCTGTTCTTTATATTGTGTATGTGTTTGCACAGGTATGTGTCTAACTAAACACATAGATTGGTGTGCAAGTATACCCTGAATGGAGGCATAAGACTGTATTCATTTTTTAAAGTACGTGGTGAAAATAATATACTATTATATTTTTAAATGCCTAATTTTTAATTTTTATTAATGGCTGACATTGCAAAAAGTGCAGATGTCCACATGTGATGTTACACGATCCTGGAAGAATTAGAATAAAGATAAAATGGAGGAATTTGAGAATATTTTAGTGGTGAAAGAACAGCGAGACGGGGGCAGCTGGTTCCTGTTAGCTAAAAGGCTTCTGTTTGAAGATTTTCTGGTAAATAAGACAGATCTTAATTGGCTCTGTTGAAGTCAGTTGGTCAGTCAGTCAGTCAACTTCTCTAAAGAAATGTTCCATGGATTTTAACATACCTTTACGTGTGGTGACAAGAATAGACAACTGTGAAATCCTTGTGGCAATGCTGCTGTTAAATATTAGCAGCCTAGCAGAGGAAAGATAACACTTGTGATATACAAATTAAAATACCTTTAGTGGTTTGGCTTGCCACCAGTAGATGGCTGTAACCCATCTCTTCTCTCAACCTCTTCCATTTCTGTTGAATAAAAACTACTTAAACCAATTGTTAAGATAGCTAGAATTTTCTGGTTTTTAAATGTGACAAGGTACACGCATTTTTCAGTGGCAATGGGTGAAATCAATCTTAATTATCACACCAAAACTCAGCATCAATGCAGAAAAACTATGAAGCATGGTGTTCCCCAACCTGAGGCCCTCCTGCCTCATTCAAATTGCAGGATGCACAAGATGTCCCCTGTTCACTCTCCCCTCTGGCTGCCCCTGGGACAAGGCCACTGTGTGTTTCTCCAGTGTTCACTGTGTCTGACTGGCCACCATCAAACTTGAGCATAGCCCTAGAAGACCATTGTGCTGGGAAGGGTCACCTCAGCCAAAGCTAGAGGCTAAATCTGCATAGCTGCCAGTAGCAGGAAGGCTAGGGCAGTGTTGCACATTGCCACGACTCTCCTTCAGTCCTGCTTTGCTATGATAGTGCATTTCCATATCTGCATGCAATAGGACGGAATTCTGAGACCCAGATCTCTTGCACTGATTCAAGTCTTTGCTGCGGCTAGTTTTGTGCTCCTGTAAATCATTAACCTTGGAACATCTTGAAATTGGCCCTGGGCTGAGGTTACAGAGGATAAAATTGTTTTCTTGCAGTATAAGCACATAATGTAGTTTGATCTCCGTTTACTGCATATGAAGTATCTGGAATCTATTCTATTGCTAGTTACAGAGACTGTACATCTCATGACAAAAATGTCTGTATTACAGTATCTCATAAATTGCTGTATTGCATGTGCTCCCAAATGAAGAAAAGCTGTTCTAAGCTGTCTGTAGAATTAAGCCCAAAACCTCAATTTATTTTACTTTTAGGCCCAAAGAACAGACCAGGTGAAAATGTGGTACTGAAGTACCAGAGGACTTCCTGTTATGGTTTAGATAAGATAGTGGATGATTTGTGAGAAAACACTAGGTTATGACTTGTGCAAGAGGTACGTCATTGTTTAAGATGATTGATGGGTGATGCTTAACTTCCTGTTCTTTTAACTTTCAGATGGAAGTGAGCATCCTGATCTGTTTGTGGAGCTGTCTCAGACTTCTTTGTTTAGTAGAAGTCAGTGTGGATAGGTTTGTTTCAGAATTAGATTCTAAAAAATATAAAGGCATTATTACATTGAATTCATTTTCCACAAGGAAAGATTTTCCCAAATAGTTGTTCCATTTTAGGTAAGTTAGAAATTTAACTTTCCAGGGAGGAGTAGCCCTTGGTGCCTATAAAAAACAGGATTTTATTTCCATTTACTGCCAAATCTTTTGACACTGCCTGATGTCATTTATACTGAATGTATACATACTACTTTGCAGGTGAGAGGAGATTGTGTTAGTCATTCTGGGGAGGTTAGTGGAAATATTTTAGCTTTATTATATTTTAGGGTTTTTATGTGCTGATTTTAGTTCCTTAGAGTGATTTTCATTTAGAGCTTCTGGTTTTGCCTTGGAGGTGCAGGTCTATTGCCATCCCCATAAGAAAAAACACTCAGATCTTGTAAGGTATCTTCAAAATCACATTTCTTAGCAAGATACTCCACAGACCCTATTTATGAAAGAGAGAGCAAGTGAGTTACCCCTGACAGTCATTCAAGCTGTTGCAGGATTTCCTAACAAGAAAGCAACTCTATTCATAATTTCTACACAAAAAAAGTAGAAAAATAAAGTCAAAAAAGAAAGACATTCTCCACAGAATTTCTTGTGCCCAGTTAAAGACAGGGCTTTACCAACAGTGCTGAGTGGGAGCTACCCAGCAGTGGGTTCTCTCCAGCCCATGCAAAATCTGTGGTGGAGGAAGGTGTGTGGCATGGTGTGACATGGCACAGTGTGGTTCAGCACAGCCTGGCCACCAGCCTGGCATGCAGCACCTGCCCAGCAGAGCTGTGGTGTGAATCACTTCCTCCAAAATGTGCAGTGGCCTCCCAGCCAAAACTTGCAGCTCCCCGATAGTACATTATTAAGTAATTTATAACGCTTCAGCACTGCTGCGGTGAACAGGATGGGTACAGACAGAATGGACAACTTTTTAAAATGTCACAACTTCATTGAAACAGTTTATTCCACCATAACCTGCCATTTTACTATCATTACCCCCTTACTATAGTTTTTCTATTCCCTGTCAGCCTTCCTGTTTTCTTGTTCTGGGGTTGTTGGGTTTTTTTTCTATTTTTCTAGTTCAAATCTATTTATTGTTTTATTACACGTTATTTTCTCATTCTGTTTTTGTCAGTATCAAAAAAATATATTCTACATCTCGCCTTTTAGTGCAGTGCCCTGTGATTTTTTGATGTAGTTTCTTTAAAGGAAGAGGTCTGTCTTCCTGTTTGTTTACATTACACTTGCCACAGTTGGGCATTTGGATTAAGTTACACTGAAATCAACAACCCTGTGATATTTTGCTGCCTTTTATTTCCTCTAGACAAGTTAATATTTAACTCTAGTAGAAAGTCATACTGAGGATTTTTGTCCCTTCTTCCCCCCCCCGCCCCGCAATGTGTCCAGAAAGTGTGTGTTCACTGCCAGGACTCCAGAAAAAGTGAACCAATCTATGATGTTTTCTTTTCTATACTACTCTGTTCCCAAGGTTTTCATGGGCTTCCCTAGCCACTTCACTACTTCATATCTAACACTGAATCCTCTGTCCCTTCTTCCCATCTCCCTACTGCGTGGAAAAAAACAAGTGCTTGTGCCAAGCAGAGTCTCATCACTGGTTCTGCTTTTCACAGCTTATTTTTAAGACATTTTTTATCTCTAAAGTAATGTAGATAATTTCAATTTCCCTAGAAGTCACTGTGTTTTGCAAGCCTTTGCTAATGTTCTCTGTTTAACAAAAAAATGTTCTATGTAAACCTTCCTAAAATACACTGCAGAGCCACAGAAATTAGATTGCAGAAGAATCCCCAAATTTGCCCAGCAGCTGGACTCCCTTATGGCAGAAATAATATGATATATGGTCTGAGCAGCTCTGAAACCAGGATTTGCATATTGAACTACAGCACTGGAATCAATTCTGTGAGGAAAAAATGCCAAGGGCCTCTTGACATATACTCAAGTGTTATTTGACAGTGTTTTATCCAACAGCCTAATCCTTTTTTTGCAGGTTTTCATTTAACACCAAGTCTGTAATTTTATTCTACCATTTTTATTTTGCCATTTTAAAAAACAAAGATAGAGAATCATCTGTCTGGTAATTAGAGATGTTTAAAAGGCACGGTAGTGAAGGGTTTTTTCTCCAGCTGACGTTTATTTGCATAAGCCTTTTGACACTGATAAACTTGCCTTTCTGAAACTATGCAGAGTCTAGGCTCCTGTAACTTGCATTGCTTTGTTGTGTTTTCCTGTCTTCTCCTGCCTGGCATTCTTCAGATGTCAGTTCTTGAGACTTACCATCACTCTGAGCCACCCTCCCAGCTTAACAGTGGGCCTCTGATATTGATTGGTTTGTACCACAACCTCAAAAAAAGATAAAAGGAATGTGGTATGAGACAAGAACAGTGACACATCCTCCTTAACTGTTATAAAGTGTAAATACCATGCAGTATCTGCACAGAGATCTGCAAACATCAGTGAAGATGTACACTCTGGGCTGCATTGAAAATGTTTTCCCAAAGGGATGTTGGCTTTATGTCCTGATTTCCTATCTGAGATTATGCACAAAGCTCCGTAAACATCATGAACAACCAGCACAGGGAATTAACAACAGCATGGGGCTGGCCAGGGCAGTGGATAGTATGGAGAAGGGTTTGTCTTTAACCCACTTGCAATTATAAAACTCCTGACTTCATCAGAGAAGAGATTAAATTCTTGTGTAGACAGTGACATGTATTTCTTATTCTTTCAAAAAAATGAGTGTGTGTGCTGTTCTCAAACAGGGAAGGGAAGAAAAGGAAAGTCTTCTGAGGATGCCTACAGCATATGTCTTTGTGCAGAGTTAAAAAATAGTCAGTTTCTGGGCTGTGCAGCAAGGGCCAAGCCAGATGGAAGATGTGTAAATGCACATGTTTAAGTGAAGGATCAAAGACAAGATGGTGATAAAAACAAGATGCCTGTAACTTGAGGTGTGGGTATGGATGTAATTTTGAACATAACTATTTAGTGTGCCACATTAGGTGCTTTCAATTCTTTTTAAGAATTGGCCTAGGCTAGCAGCATGAAATGTGAATTGTATCATAGTCCTTTCCTACAGTTTTGGCAATACTAAATATGCGAAAGAAAATTTGAGCCAGTGCTGTTAATGCTAAAAAAACCATTTCATGATCACTTTTTGTTGCTGATATTTTTTCTTCCATTACCTTTGCCAGCAAATGACACAGAGCATTCAGCAGAAACTGAAATCATTTTGGTAGAGTTATTTTTTCTTTTTTTCCCCAGCAATTAAAGAGAGTAGCACTTAAACATTAACCAAACACTGCCCTCTGCCAAAAGCCATTTATACTAATGTAACCCAAATGCCTTAATATAAATAATAATACCACAGCTGATATATTCTGATGTACAAACTTTAAGACAAGATTTTCCTTGGGATTGCTTGACTGTATAAGTAAGTTCCCATCAAAGGCCTCTACAATGTGGTTTCCCAGTCTGAACTATTTTATGTATCAGCTTCTGTCCAAAGAGATGACAAGCCACACAATCAAACATGTATCTAGTCTTTTTTACAGTTGTTTTTAAAAGAACCATTCAAGTCTAGACATACAGACCTGGAGCAAGATGGAGTACACATGAAAATAATTACACAAAACAGATTTGCTTTCCTACAGTTCATTATGACAGATACTTGGATGAAGTAGCTACTTCATCATTTTAGCCACTAAACAATATATAAGTAGCCAAATGCCAAATACCCTCTTAGAGACATACATAGAAGAAGACTGACTTGCTTGTACAGATTCTTCTTTGTGTCCAAAGTGAGATTTTTACAAGTGCAGACCCATTCTCCTTCTAACTGCGCTCCAAGAAAAAGTGACGAAATATTTCCTATCATCCCATTGTTGTATCTCTATGTTGTAAACTAAATGGATTAGTTTATTACTTCATTTGGTGATGAAGCCAGATGGTGGTCACAACAGAACCGGCAACTGCTGTTTTCATTGCTCAAAATCCTCCCCTGCTATTCCCAGCTTCATCTGGGCTATGTGAGCCTCTGAAATGTGACTGCCAGTAACGGGGAGATACCATCACATTACATGTAGTAAGAACCCTGGCCCTCTAAGAGTGAAACTGTCTTTCATGTAAGCAATTATTTGACCAAATTTAATCCCACACAGATATGGCAGTATTCTTGTGAAAGGAATACTGAGTTAAAAATAAGACAACAGTTGAAAACCAGGAACAATGTGCTGGGACTTTGTAGGGACTAATACTTGTAGGGTGACAAAATGGATATGTGCAACATGGGAAAACAAATTACAACAAACCTCTGGTATTATTTATTATTTAAAACCTTTGGTTCATAAGTAATGGGTTATCTGACTCTGGAAATATTTTTCTTCAGCTCTTACTTCTCTGGAGTAATTTTGTTACTGTGTAACTACTGGAAAAATATAGGAGAACAGGAATCATGTGGAGTGCAGCAGGCTAAGCCCAAAGCAGGCTTAGCTGTGGGGTCAGACATAGTTGCTCACGGCTTTGTGTCACTGGGGTTTGAACTCCATGAAGGACAGAGGTGGCACAGCCTCTCCAGGTAGCCTGTCCCGGTGTTTTGTTACCCTGCCATGGAAATTCCTGAGGCCTGCTTTATCTAGCTGAAAAATGTCTACTTTGTGGCAACTATTGTCAAAAAAGCCTAGCCCCCGGTAACCTCCCTGTAGGCACAGCAGACACCTCGAAGCTGCCTTCCTCCAGTCCAGCTTGCTGTCTTTCTTCACATTGTCTGCTGAAGTCCTGTTCATGTACAACCAGGCCAGCATCATCTACTGCCCTCGCCTCATCCACAAACCCAATCATTTTGTCAGAGATGATCATCCATCAGATCAGGCATCACTTAGCCAGTTCTCCATCTTCTGCCTTGTGTGCTTGTTCTTGCCTGAGTGCTTGCATCACAGATGCTTCCCCCAGGGACTGAAAATGAGACAATCAGCCTGTAGTTCCTCAGATCGCTCTATTTGCCCTTTCTTTAGATGGGTACAACCTTTGTTTTACCGTGGCCATCTGGGGCCTTCTCCAGTCTCTAGGATTTGTCAGAGCTGAAGGAGAACAGCCTTTTGAACATCCTCAGCACCCTTGGGTGCAGACCAGCTGGGCTCACAGGCATAGGTAGGTTGACAGCTCACTTGAAAGCCACAAAGCCTCATCACCTATTACTAAATCACTGCCTGCCCTTGAGCAACTGGTTCAAATATGCTTTTTAACCTCCACTGGCTGTAAAGCAACTGGTGACTGTAGCATCTTGGACAGAACTATGTGAATTGTTCTGATATTTTGATTGTCATTCTGTTCTGCTGTGACTGTCAGTTTCCAGTGCTTTCTGCTCTTGGCATGCTTCTAATTTTTTGAGAGATGGTTCCAGTCTGTGTCATTCATATTAGGATGGTGAAAGTAGCCTTATGGAGGATTTTCCCACATTTAAAAAATTTCCATGTGTGACTGTTTTAATGCTAGCAAGATGCTCAGTTGATGGAAATAGATTTGTGTTCTCATAGTTTCATCCAAATTAACTGAAGTACATGAATTACATGGCTGCACTGCCAGTCTGGCAGATTTAGAATTTTCTGAAGATTCTTCAGGCTACTAATAAAAATTCAACCTTCAAAGGTCATGAAGGGCAAAAGTCCTCTATATTGACTGCAGATTTTAATACAATAAAAGGTAAAAGCAATGCGATTTCAAAATTAAAACACTAGCAGAATATAGTTTGCCAAATAAAAGGCAGACATGCAAAAGCAATTACTCTTAAGAGGGTTTAAGATGCTGAATTTACTAAAAAATTAAGCTAAAAAATAGCTACCAAGTTGACAAACAGTCACCCCTTACATGCCAGATCTCATACATCTGGAAGTAGTTTCCCTGAAACTTCACCTTGTAGCTTGGCCAGCTGAAGTAATGCTTAGAAGGTCTCTTGGTGTTTCTTTCACATGTTCCCTCTCTTCACAGATCATGGCAGGAGGAGAAAAGAAGGTAGGAAACCCTGAACCAAGGAGGCAAGGGTGGGAGAAGTCTTGTGTTTTAAGGAACAAGAAAGCCCGTGAGACTGGAGATACTGAGACTGGAGGAACAGAACTCCTTCTCTGTGCCCTCAGTTACACAAGCAGGCAGAAAAGTTTAAAAAGCAGCAAGGAAAAATGCTTTGAGTAATTGCTGTGGAAACAAAGTGAAGTTTCTCTTTGACCCTTTGATTTTTGTTATTTGAAGAGAACAAGAGCTCTCCAAAGGTCTGTTGCCCTAGGGAGCAGGGGCATTATCTCAGTGAAATACTTTCTTTGCTGCGTTTCCTGGCATGGTAGCTATTTAATTTAAATTTTGTGGGGAGGGAGGAAGAAGAGGGAGGGAAGAGTATGTGTGGAACTTGTATTTTGCCTTCTATTAGAAGTGCTTGTAGAAGATATAAATTAATTGTGTAGTCTGGATATTTATTTTTTCATTGCTCTCTCATTGCTGTCTTGTTGTTAAGGATTTATATATCACACAGGCAACAGCTTCTCAGTGCTATGGTGCTACAAGCACAGCAGAAAGAATAAATCCTTTTGGTCTGACCAAAAGGGTTTGCTCTGGTATAAAAGCAAATCCCCTCTGCTCTTGGGGATTCCTGTAGCAACAGGAATTGAATGTGCCAGGATACAAGGCTTACAAGTGTCTCATATGTGGACTCTTAAGAGCACCTCCTTGTTCTGCATGCCCAGCAAGGACATGCCATGAGGGTAACTTTACTACTTGGCATGTTGTTAAAAACAGGTTTGCTATTTTTGCAGAACTTGAAAAGGCTTAAAGGGTAGCTTGGACTAACTCAAAATTAAGGTCAACAGCATTTCAACTCCTGCTTCTAGATGAGGTATTATGAAATCATCCTAATAATCTAGTGGTTCAAAGGGGTAATTAAGATTTAACTGCCTGGTGAAAGCAACATGTTTGATTAACAACAGTCTATTGTTAAATGAGATTGTGAGCATTACCTACAGACATGTCATGTGCGCTCTTCCAGTACATTTTCCATACTAACATGATTTCACATTAACACTGGGAAATCTCTATTTCCAGTATCACTAATACTATTGACACTGCTCTTGCCAAAATATACTAAAGACTCACTCATAACTGTTGATGCTAAGCCACAATTTTCACTTTCACTATCACACACCAGTCAATAAATTACACTTTGAAGTCTCATGACCATTTCTGCTCCCCACTCCACATGTAGCAAAGGCAAGTTGTCTGAAAGGAAAGGAGATAAAGGGTTTTGATTGTAGACAAACTAACCTCATCAAAGATACTGAAGATTTTCGTAACTAAACATTTTCTGCCAAAAGACTCCTGAAATATTATTTGTTTAGATGAGAGAATGAAGGAGGTCATGTCCCTGAAATATAAAAAAAAAAAAATTAAGATATGCAAATTTGATATGTTTTCATATGTAGAGAATAAAACACAGTCAGTTGTATGTGACTAGATCTCCCAGAAGGCCTAGGTTTCCAAGTCCAGAGGAGACACTTTTTAAAAAAAATATAGCTAGATCTGTATCTGTCAGAAAAAGCTCCAGCATCCTGTCTTGGAATATGTGACATTAATTTTAAAAGATGGCATCTGCTCAAGGCCCATCCTAACATGTTCTTAGCAGATTTTCTTTTCATTTTTTTTTTTTTTTGCACAACTTCCTGGTTTTCTTAGGAAACTTTGAAAACTTCAGGTTTTTTGAAGAAAAAAATATTTTTAAATATACTGGTTTACTTCAAGGATTTGGTGTGTTAACTTTTTCTTGTCAAGTTCTATTATAGATATAGGAATAGACAAATTAAAACAAATACTGGCAGATTCTAGAAGAATGCAACCATGTTTAAGACTCCAACAGCACAGCTCAGTTTGAGAGGCACAGTATTTAATTGAGGGCACTGAGCAGAATATTTCCTGCTTTGAAGATACTGTACATAAGGCATGACAAATA
>VXBN01012750.1:24967-38548 GCA_013397395.1 Sinosuthora webbiana | reverse complement strand
AGGGGGGGGGGAGGGAGAACCAAGAAGAAAAAAAAAAATCCAAACTACTATCTGTATGCAAAAAGTTTTGCAGACAGACTCATTTCAGCTATAAAACAGAAAAATTTGGATACATATTTGGAACATACATATATTAATAAGGATATAATAATATTTTGAAATAACTGGAAAGATCAGATTAGTTAGACTCTTGAAAGCTGAGTAAGTATGTCTGTAAAAAGTTTGCTAGCTTGATTTCAAGTAAAGAACATAATCTAAATGTCATTGCTTTTCATGTCTGTTAAGGCACCTGGAAGCCTGTTGTCAGTCAAAAGCAGGTAACTGTTAGTCTATAACACTGTAGTCTAGGGCATTAAAATGCACTAAAGTGATCCACTGAAAAGAAGGTAATTTGAAAATTATGGAAACTTACCTAGATTACTGAAATGTTAAGCTAAGGATGAATAGTATTGCTAGCTGGAATTTGGAAGGCATTTTACATTACAAAATTTTCCTTATTTAAGTTGACTGAAGAAGTAAACCTGGACTCCTTACAATATTAGCTCTTCTAGTTATTCCGTGATGAAAGAAAACAACTGCTATCATTTTCAATAAAAGCAGATATAAATTTAAAAATTGTTATATTTGAACACTTTTATGTTTAAGTTATATTAAACATGTTTATTATTTTTGATGACTGTTGCAGAAATTCAGAGATGGCAACAGCACTGAATCAGGAGGGATTAAATCCTCCTGATCAGCACAGTACAGGTATGTCGAAGCAGATGACCTCTTCTTTCATTTTTATCTTGTACTGCATTCATTTTATGATCTAGGTCAATTTTTAATTGTCAGACCACTTGAAAATGTACCAAATAAGGGTGATATGACTGGTGACCCTGATTATAACTGCACTGTTGTAGGTTTTCTGTCATTTTTTCTTGTGCTCGACAGGAAGGAGCAAGAGCCAAACACATGCTCCCTTGTCAAACTAAACCTCAGGCAGGCAGGAGATAAAAGCACAACTATTAGGTTTCTGGGATCAAATCAGCCTTTGATCCTAAAGGTTTTCAGCCTGATGATCCTTAGTGATACAGAATACTTTGTTACCGCAGTTATCATCAGTAAACCAAGTAAATATTATTATTAATGCCACTCAAAATGCTTATGTGTTAAGTGGGGACTGAACTAGAGCAGTGTCTTCAATGCACTGAGCTCTTTTGGAGAGGTCTGCTATGGAAAATTAGATGATGTCAGGGGACTTTGAATAGCATATATGGTACTTCAGTGATTTCAGTGGCCACTCATTACTTCCCAGCAATGGTGGTCAGCTGAACTGAGAAACTGAACCAGCTTTAAGCCACAGAAAAAATAATAAAAAAGAAAGAAAGAAAACAAAAAGAGTTATTCAGTAGGCAGAATGCAAACCAGTTTCCCTCCTAGCTGCCCATAGGATGACAGGATCATGGAATGAAGGCTGGTATAAGCTGGGTGTGTGACTTGTGCAGCACCACAGCTGAACCCACCATCACAGCCTCAATTTCTACTGCTCTATCCTCTGGTCAAGTACAGTCCATCTTGGCACAGGTCTGTGTGTTGCCCTCTTCCCTCATTTGGAACCTGGAGGTGATCAGAGTAAATCAGCAGTACAGCATCGCTGTATTCATAATGCATGGTTGAAAGGCTCATGTAATTATTAATTTTTTGCTATTCCTGACAAGTGCCCAGTATCTTCAGCACAGCATCAGGATTAGCTTGTTGCTACAGTATCAGTGAAGCATTTTTCATTCATGTTCACTTATGTTAATATTAGACTTTTACTCCAGTTTTCTAAATACCTTGTAGAAAAGTGAAACAAGTTACAAAAAACCTGCTAACGTCAGTAAGGAATATACTCTAGATTTTTTTTGTCTTATTGGTGCCACAAAGTTGCTTGATTTAAGAATGATTATTTTGGCTAAGTTTCTTGGCAGATTTGGTGGAATAACAATGTTGCAAAATATGGAATGTGTCAAGATTATCGTAAGTCATCTTAAGCATATACTCTGATCCAATCAATGTCTTTGTACACTTTCAAGCATAATCAACAAGAAAGGAAACCTATCCGGAGGAACAGGCAGCAGCCAGCATCCTTTAGTCAAGGCCATCAGGGACTAACAAGCTTTAAGGATGTAAATCAAGCTGTTATTTTGTCAGTAGAAGAGATAGCAGTTAGCAACCTTACTCAAGGACAACCTGGAACTAACAAGTTTAAAAAATGTAGTAAACCAAGATTTTGATGTATGTCTATTTACACATTGCTAACTTGGAAAATACTCAATGTCCATGTATCTATAGCTGAACTGTGTTCATTTTAATACTAAAAACTGTGCCTACAAATAGAAAAATAGACCCCTGCCCATGTGAAGACTCTTTCCCATAGCATGTGTAGAGGTTAGCTGGGATTATGTAATTTGTATGGAAATTACTAACCAAGCATAATAGAGGGGCTGTACTTGGAAAGTTACAAACTCCAAACTTCTGTGTATAAATAAGGGCAGGAAAGGTCTGGAGAAGTGTGCTTGATTTGTGTCACACTGAGAACCCAGGCTTGCACAGATGTGAAATGAACAATGAATGTCTGTCTCAAGTGTGTGGTTATTGGCTTGTTGCACACCAGCTAATGAATCTGATTTTGTGGACAACACTAATGTAATAGATGTAGTGTATAAATTCGCATATAAAATATTGTACTTATTAAAGTTATACATTGTCACTAAAATATGGATTCTCCGAAGCAACTCAAGGGCGTCTCCAAAATTCTAAAGTCCATTGTTCAGCTGTGAAAACCACAAAATTTGCAACAGAAATGATAAGGCTGGACTGGAGATGGCCCATTCATCAAGGGTGGACCTCACTTCATGGCTACTCAAGATCTGATATCAATCTTGGTGGAGGATCCAGGAAGATGATTGAATCAGCGCCCCAAAGGGAGGATTTTTGGGACGTCTTTTCATATCACCAAGAAATCCTTTCAAATCTCACTTGGAAATAAAGGAATACATGAATATTCGGACTTTCAATGGACATTGCCTCCGGGCAGAAAAACTGTATAAAAACCGTACACTGAGACCCAGCATTTGTGGGCAAGGTTGGAAGGCACCCTTGTTGCTGTTTTTCTGTCCACCCAGCATTCGATCAATATTGTCCAATTTTACTGTGGCATTTTAAAATTGATCTTGGAAATTGATAAATAAAGTCTTTGATTTTGGATTGGCTCTTAATCATTTATAACACTAATGTACGCTGGATTGCTTTCTTTACTTGTTATAGCTGGTGAAAGTGCTTTTTCTTTATATGTACTTGCAATACCCTTTAATTAATCCAATAATTTCCTTCAGCACATTCAGTTCTTACTCAGGAAATAGAGAATTCTTTCCATGTAGATGTCTTCCTAGAACATTTAAGTTCTACCAGAGGGAGGTGATTTTCTCTAGTCAGTTTTTGAGAGGTGGGTTTTTTGTAGTTCACTTTTTCCAGAAGAAATTCTTCCTTATCCTAATGAAAACATATACTAAACAGCAATGCTCCCTTACTTTTCCTATCTGTACAGAAGATACAGCGAGCGAGATCTCACAGGATCTCTCTTGATTCCATCTAAATAGAAATATTTGAAGCATCTAATCAAGCAGTATGTTCACTATCTATAGTAGCAGTATTATTAATTGCAGAAATACAGAAAGGCATTCATTGCATTACACAACAGTGCAAAGCAGGCTGATAGAGGGAGGGTAAAGATGCTCTAACTGTCAAGTAGATATCAAGTAACTGAGTAAGCAGTCCGTCCAGTGCACAGAGTATTTTATTATTTATCATCACTTTTTCAGTCTCCTTAAACCAGCAGTCCTGGTCTCATAGAAGATAGTAATGTAGATGGTCTTTAGGTGCAAATTCTTAAAACTGCTTTCAGCTAAAAATGACTTCCTGAAAATTCCCAGTGCTAGATGCAGTGAAGTTTGTAGCTTGTGCAAAGGTGGTAAAACACAACTGTTTAAAACACAACTCTGTTAAAACACAACTCTACAAGAAGAGCATTCTTGTAGAAAAGACAAAGGGTGGGGAAGACAGGGTAATTTCCTCAACTGCCTTCACTCACAGGCTTTAATTACCTGTTATTTGTGAAAGTTTCTGAAAACTCCCTGAACAACTTTCAGGTGGTTTTGAAGGCAGAGGTTGGCAAAAACAGGCTCCAATTCAGATTAAACTGCTTGCCTTCCTAGCTGTTTGCATGATCAACAGTAAGCAGTCCTTCATGTTAATGCTTAATTAGGAGAAACTTCAGAACAAACCACGTTTGTAAGAAACAGATGCTGCAATTACAGCAACAGTTCACAAATAAAAAAATTTAGTCTGTTTTGCCATTTGCTAGTGCTTGTCATGAATTCCACTGCCATCTCAGGAATGAGACATCTGGCAGTTACTATGCATGACAAACCTGAGTTGATACAGAAGGAAATAATATCATCCCTCACAGTGTCCTCTTCTTTCATCCCCAAGCTTCTGTGCCATACTGCAGCAGCTAAACTAGGCAAGGGCCTAACCAGAATTAAAATCAGATGAACCTAAACAAGCACAGGCACATGAACGAATGATCATATGGAGGTAAGGTAGGGATTATCTCAGCTGCAGCTTCAGTCATGTATGGAAAACGACAGTAAAAATATCTTTGGCCTTCATCATTAGGAGTTATTTGTGGTATTTTCAGAGGCACTTTAATGTAGGAAGAGACAATACAATTAAAAAAAATAGTTTTATTTTTTCTGTACTTAGTGTTAAAATAATCTGGAATGCAAGTTGAGCTTGACAGAAAGCAGAAACAAGCAATTCCATCAGTAATATTTAGACACTACTGCAGTTCCTTCAGTTTTGAGAAACTTGAGTGATTTTGGATACAAAAGCAAAACTCCCCATACAGTAAGAAATGTAAAATTACAAGTCTAAATCTCATCAGGCACAAAACTGAAGTTTCCCTGAGAAGATGTAATTACAAACTAGTGTATAAACTTTATATCACAATATCAGGGTGCATTAAGAATACAAAAGAAAGATTTGAATTCCTTAATACTCCGTGCTGAAAACAAAACTTTCAAGAGGATTGAAAATTACATAGAACTGCAGCAAACAGGTCTAAGTAAAATGGTAACAGCTGGCTTTGTATATCCCCTTTTGCATAGCTTTTAGATAATTTCTAATGTTATATTCCTGAGATCTTTCAGTACTTAGTATGAAGTGCAGTCCAGCTGCTTTTTACTCCACCCCATCTTTCTCTTCAGGCTAGCATTACATTCATGGGAAAAAAAATATTAAAATTAATAGAAATTAATAGAATAATCATGAACAACATGCATTTTCTATGCCTTAAACCAATTTAGCCAAAGGAAGCCCATTAATTATACTTTCTAGATAATAAATATTCCAAACATTTGGCTTTCCAAAAACTGCTGTCTGATTTTTTACCTAAAACTCCAAGCCTCAGTGTGCCACAAGGCATACTTGAGACATGTCTTTTCTCCCCCTTGTCCATGGACAAGGCAGGGCATGAGCACCACCACACCAACATGGTGAGAGTCATTATACCCATTATCAGCTTCACCACCATTGCTGTAACATGTTAAGGCATGTTGCAATAGAATATTTGTACCTCTGTTTCCTAACAGGAGCATACATTTCAGTTCTTTTGCAGATACAGAGCTTTGTGCCGCAAATACTCCTCCAAGCATTTTACTGCAAAAGGGTCGACATCAGTGTCAAACTTATTAGCAAACAAGTGGTGGTTTCGTAGCATCCAGTTCAAGTCTCCTACTCCAAAAACACAGACGGAGCGAATGTGAACTCCGCTGCACGGTGGGTAGGGTGCACCTTTGGACACGTCACCCTCAAAGTACTGCCACTTGACAAACCTGGCCAGTGCATTCATATCAGAAACATCGTACTTGTGACTGGAAGAAAACGCACCTGGGACTTCAGGGATTCTCTGAATTGTTGCCCACAGGTACTCATCTGGGCTGTAAGTATCTTTTGCCCACTCAATGAATTTAAGTATTTTGCTGTTTTCTAGTACATGTTCTACAAAGCTTCTGCTAACTACAAAATATGCACTGCCAGAAAAAACTGGAGTGCTGAGGGGTGGTAGTTGTTTGTCTATGCCTGTGTTCTTTATTTTACCATCAATAATCTCATGGTGTTTCTTCCACCTTACTTCTTTATAAACAGGCATTTTTTCTGTTTCCAAGCTGTTTTCACCCTTAAGGGCTTTTAATTTCTCTACTATTTCCTGGTTGGTCTTTATAGGAAAATCCATACCACATAGGTTTATTAGGTATTTCCAGTTTGAACTTCTTCTGTAGAGATCTTTCATGCAGTTAATGTCTGCCTGCACTCTGCTCCATGAGGCATATACCACACTCTCTAACTGGCTGGAAATAAAGACATTATCAAAACATGAGACTATTCCCTTCACAGCAGCAAAAAAGGATTCTGGAGACTTTTTGTCTACATGAATGCAGTAAAAATTCTGTGGAGCATAGATTGATCTTAGAAGTCTATCAAGCATCTCAATTTTGTGATAAACCACTATTGAGTAAGCAATTGGAAATTCTGCTTCTTCATTACTGAGAGGTTCCATAATGTATTTCCTGGTCTTGGTGAAGGAGGCACAGTCTGCAGTCATGTTAATATAATCATCTGTTGTCAGTCTGGGGCGTTTCTTAAATGACACTGATAATGCCTCAAGCTGTACCTTTTGTATTTCTTCTATATCCCCCTCAATAATCTTGGTGCAGTTAACATTGCTAATAGGATCTTCTTTTGTTAGCTCCAGATGTCTCCGATTTAAGAAGTCTTCTTTCTGGCTAACTTTTAAAACTGAAATTATTAATAAAATGAGAGTTAGACCCAAGAAAAGCCTGAAGCGCAAGTTGTGGCAAAACCGTAATTTCCTCTTCAGCATTTCAAATACCAGGTAGCTTTACAGGGCTAAAAAAAATGTCCTCCTCTCTGTTCATATGAGTTGCAACAACTTCAGAGAAAAATTTTGCGCTTCTCAGGAATTTGTCAAGCTTTTCAGGGAAATGGAAGGAAAAATCCTAAAATAAAAAGGAATATGACAGTTATTCCTAGTCTAAAAAGGTTTCTTAAAAATATTAGTGATTAATAATTACATTCTTATTTAGTGAAAGTAAAAAGCTGAATAGTTCAGCCAAAAATATTCTGTTGAAAATTAAAAATTAACAATAATGTTTTATAGAAAAACACTGGGAGAAGCAGACAGTTTTTATGAAACCTGTACAGTACTAGTGCTACAAACCAAACTTCAGTAAGAAAATAGAGCTGATTCAGCTGCATATAAAACAAAATTGAAGTCAGATACACTACTGAGAAGCAAGTGTTTCTCGTTAATTCATGCTTTGGAGCTTTACAAGAACGTTTAATATCCACTTTAGGGTTGACATAGATTTCTTTATCATTAAAACTTACCACTCACTTCCTGGATGATAGTCATGCTTTAGTTCTCACAGGCAAAAAAGTCCCTGCAGCCTTTCAAGATTTTTATGTGAGATAGTCTCTTCAGCATCCTGCCTATCAGCTTAGAAATACCACCAGGAAAGAGCTGATGAGAAGGGTGAGAAAAAATAAGTTATTTTAGCAGGGCACCTCAATTTTCAGAGTTGTGATAAAAATTGTTACTGAGTTGCTGAAATACCTTTATAAGTTAAGAGGCAACATTTACGACCTGTATCTCAAACTGATTTGTATCAAGTCATTGCAAGTGCACAAATCCAACTGCACAGGAGTGTTGTATTACCATCATTTAAACACACTTTAATGATTCAGCAATTGCTTTTATGTGCAGGTATGCTGTAATGCTGAATTGCAACAAGATTTCCAGCCAATTTTATTTTCTACTTTACTGCACAAGCACTAGGTAATTTTTGTTTGTTAGTTCTGTTACTCTCTTGAAGCACCATTTTTCTGTTTCAGTATTCAGTAAACAGAATCACGGCAGTTGTGCAGCAGCTGTAGTTGTTGAGAAAACCACACTCTAGAACTGTATGGCAGAACTGGGTGTCTATTTTTTTTCCTTGAAAGTGCTATCTCATGCAGATAAATTGATCAAGAACAGGACACCCTTAAATAACTTACATTGCTACTCAGATGCTACTTCTAATCACAAATTCACTGCCTAATAATTTAGTGCAGGTTTGAATTTCAAACCAACCTCTAATTGCAAAAGTCCACATAGCTTACAGAGAATGTCTTCTAAAACATGAATCTCTATGTTTATAGAATACAAAATATTTGAGAGATGCAAGGCTCCTTGCATTCTTACTACTTCCAAGAAAGAATGCTTCAGAATAACTTTTTGAATAGCTCTAAGAATAACACCTACTCAGAAAAACTGGTAAGAAATTTTGTTTAAGAAATGTAAGTGTATACTGTGCCCACTACTGTTTTGTTCTATAGGCTGTTCAGCATAAGAATTTCCTTTCCCCTTTATTTTCTTTGAGCTACCCATTATCATTTTAGATTTTAACTCCTGAACTGTGGCTATTAAGCTGCTACTTGCAGATCTCAGAACAGGTGCATTTAACAAACTGAGGCATGGCATCACAGAGTTTTTTGTTAGTAATGCTGCTGAGGATGCACTACATGTTGGGTCCACCACTTTGCCTGTGGCACTGCAAAGTGACTGGTGGAATGCAGCAGGGAGGAAGGTGTGGAACACTGCACAAATGTCTAGCACAGCTATTAGAATCAGCAATTTTTAAAGGAAGTACTATAGTCAAATATTTTGTATTTCAAGCCAACAGCAGGCAGAGACCACAAACTAGACACAAACTTATGACTAACAGCATTATATAAACATTTATTTATGCTGAAGTGTGCTTTGTTTTCAGAATTACAATTGTAAGTATTTTATCCTGCATTTCTAATTTATTTTAAAGAAGACAAATATTTGTTTACAGTATATTTTAGGTGTACAATGAAGTCAAACTGGAAGAAATTTTAAATTTTTAAGCTTAAGGAAAGTAGCCCAGTGAGCTAGCATGCAATTACAGCTGAAAGCACACAGAGGGAAATTTTAAGAATGAGATCTTATACTTTGAATTTAAAAAAAAAATTAAAGGAAAATTCCAAAATTCTGGCTTTCTGTTTGCCATGTAACATCAAACACAATAGCATAATTTAGAACATGTTTTAACATGCTTTGTAACTTATCACACACTTCTGTACTTGATGCTTTGCTTGTTTTCACTAGTAGATCTAATCCACTAAAAGTAATATTCATCACATATTGAATTAACAAAGGAAGGAGACTAAATATGTGATAATGTCCATTGGGTATATATTTTCATAGGATGAAGTGGGTGATACTGGTTAACTTTCAATTACTGTATTCTGCCTACAAACTTAAAAATTAAGACATTCCTAGAACTTAAAGTGTGCTTCAAATACAGTTTTATTTGGATACTTTAGCTGACAGACATTGGAATCCTTTCTTTAGGCTGTTACCACTATTATTTTATCCTACTCTTAGTTTTTAATAGAACCACTAGCATTGAGAGATAACACACACTCAAGATTACCAACCCGTCACTGGGAGACAGTCTTAATTGAAAGTGACCATGGCAGTCTTCACCTTATAAAATTTTCAAAGAATAAAGCTTGCTAAGAAGTCTTTCCTGCTCCCATTTTAGAATAAAACTTGATTGAGTGCAGGATAAAGAATCCCTTTCACAAAGACCTTGTATACCCAGCTGGGTGCAATTCCTCTATTGTTCAGAGCTCAGAATAATCAGACCCAGCATTTTCATTATGCCAAAATGAAAGATCTGCAAACATTTACACATTAACGTGGCTCTTATCTTTATGTGGATTTTTTTCCCTGCAAATTTCTCTCACTGGCCTGCTGCTTCCTCAGACCAATTTTAACAATAAGTTACTATTTGTCTACGCTCACAATTTCAAAGTCCTAAAATCTGATCATATCCCATTCACAAAAGCTGATCTTTGCAGGGTAAGATTTGTTACCTCTCATCTAGTAATACACCTAATACACTTACTGAGCCTAGAACACTCATTAATATAGATTCAGACTGCATTCAGTTAGGATTTTAATATCAGTAAAGTTTTAGCTCTGCATAGCCTTAGTGTGCGCACTGGAGAATTACCTTAACAGAGGCAGCACTTTGCACTGTAGGAGAGGTGAAGGAAGGTTTGCAAAGCTATGGGAAAAATGCTTTATTTGGCAGCTTTTGTCTTGCTCTCAGCTGAGGTTCAGTTGTAGAAGTTACATACCTGACCCACTCCCTTTTTTTCCTGCTTTCTCCTCAAGTAAAAATCTGTATTTCTGAAGCAGTTGTCATTAAGGGGAAACTGACAGCAATTGAGGGAAGTTAGTAAAAAGGCTGAGTTAGCTGCCCACTTCCCTCTTTCCTGACAAAACTATTCTTTACTGCTGCGTACAAACTGTAGGGTATGACTAAACAAAACCAAGATAATTTCCATTTGATTTCTAGCAAACACAAAATCCCATGAGAAACTTAGGTCTTCAAAACAAAAACCGCCCAAAATTTCCAAAACAAACATACAAAAAAACCCAACAAAACAAAAAACAACACACCAAAAAAAAACCCCACCAAACAAACACTTTCATGATAGTGTACCACAGCTGGCGGGAGACCAGAGGTGGAGCTGCTGGTCCTACAACTGAGGATGCTTGTGAAGGTGTAGAGCCGGCAGGGCAGCGCTACCCCAGCAGCCAGGACAGCAGCCTCTGGCCGCCGGCGCAGCACCGCCCCTGCGGCTTCACCGCATCACTGCTCCGGCTCCACGATGTGCTGCTGGTGGTGGAACGACCAACCCCGCCCCCATCTCTGGCACCCACACACTGGGGCAGGAGGAGTGCAGCAACAGATCCAACCAGATGGCCTCTGGGGAGCTTTTCAGCCAGTGGGGCCAAAAAGATGAATTTGCTGGGAAGTCCTAACATTTTACAAAGGCACATCCAGAATGCTTCAAAGCATGCACATCCTATAGTTACTACAATTACCATGCTTCCATTCTGATTCAGTTATGCAGAACCTTCATTCTGATGAGGAAGTCATTTTTAAAGCAGTAAGCAGCTTGTATAAGCACAAAGACAGACTGCATGGAGTGCAGTGTCATCTGCAAAAATCTGCCAGACACAGAAGTAATTTACTCAACTTTCCATGACACCAAGCAGCACAATCTTGAAAGTAGATATGCCTGTAAACAAATCAAAGAATTCATATTTGTTCTGTTAGGTAGTTTTGAGTCTTGAGTCTTAGTGAAAATGAGAACTGGTCATAAGCTTCATAGTTGGCTTACCATAAGCCTTTATGGGGCCCTTAATTTTGAAATCATATGCATATGGGTTTCCTGTGGGCACAGTTGTCTGCAACAGACAACACTCTGTAGGAGTAGACACTTTTCCTTCAGAGGTGCTTAATAAAGAAGCACCTTTTTGCAGAAAAACCCTGAACACATTTATCCTTTGTTAAACTGGAAGATGACTTTAAACAAAATTCCGCAAGTGACTAGTACTGCTACATCCACCAGCACATGGAAATTAAATACTAAGAGTAGCTAAAAATAGACAGCTGTTTTTTCAGAGCTAAAAAAAAAGATGAAAACAAATTCAGACCTCTGGTTTATTTGAAGATCTTATATTTAAGTGTTAGGAATATAACATACTGAAGTATTTCTGTTTCAAAAAATGAGTAACAGTCACATAAACATACACTCTGTGTAGACTGTAAATTGAAAAAGCAGTGAGTTTAACCACCCTTCCTAGTGGTTTCATATACTACTGTATCATATAAACCTTCTGCAGAACAGTTCAAAGCCTGATTACTATTTCCAATCCTGTCCGTCCTTAGAGGCCCCAGAGATAGAGCTAACAGTAAGGAATTTCAACTAAAGAGAGTAAAAACATTATGGCAAAGTCATTCGGTAGCTAGTTCCTACCTCGAGAAGCCTGTGACTCTTAGTATGGACAAAATGATGTTTTACCTCAAGGCTGCTAACACTGAAAGTACAGACAAAAAAGAAAACAAAAAATCATGAAATCTTTGAACTAATGTTGGCCAATTTAATACAGGGTAGAAGTGCCCAGTGTTCAAGCTAAGTTGTACACGTTGGCTACTTCAAGGTAAAACGGACACCTATTTTTTTCACATTATTCTAAAGTAGGACCTATAATATCACCAGGAAGAGAGCAATTGCTGCACTCCTCATGCCCACATAAAAAAAATCTTGGTCATTGCTGCCTTGGGACAATGCTGGATTTCATAATGGGACACACTGGCAGGAAGGGTAATCTATAAAACCAGAAGCAAGGTGGAAGAAAGAGGCTGTCAAATTTTTGAGTACTTGGATTGCTTTTCAAGCACCACATAGAAAATATTCTGACATTTTCTTTAGCCCTATGGACAAGCCAGCATTTTAAAGCCATACCTATAGTTCATCAGTGAGCTAAAGAATCATCATTGAACTTCCTCACAGTTTTATCACAGTATTCTATCACAGTTTTCCAAGATGAGGTTTCTGTTTGTTTTATTAAGTTCCTCTAACAGCACCACAATTATCCCATGTATAATAATGCCGCACATTGCAAAAAGTGGTGTCTGGAGCTATGAAGTAAACCTAACAGTGAAAGTTACTTCAGTTGTAGTACTGGGTATGCTTCATTTCTGTGGCACTACCTTTTTTCACCTTTTCTAAGACAGGATTCTATGTTGATAAAGTTAGATGTTTTCCAGTTTCAGGAGCTTAGGAACCAGAGTAAAAGGAGAACTTTTGAATTATATTAAAATCCAAAGCAAAACTGAGAAGGATTATTAGAAAAATGAAATTAAATCTTTTAATAAGACTAGCAGTGTGTTTTCCAATGCGAAAACAAAATTGGAGAGCAGGATTTTGCTCAGTAAACATAGTATTTTCAGCAAATAGACTGCAAATCTTTAGCTTGTATGTTTGCATTTCATTTGGTTTATGTTTGAAAAAAAAGGCAGACTTGGCAAAGGTATTCATCAGGTTTTTAAACAATTTTTGGCTCTTCTGGCTTCAGAAAGTGAGTATTACCCCAGACAATTCAGATTTCACAGGAATTGCATTATGCTCATAACTGTTATACACTATAGGCAGAATAGCTAATCACTGAGAAAATATATTCTTTTGTATGCACCTACTTTCAAAAGCAATGAACTCCAACTTGAGCTAAAAATACTGCACTATTTTTCACAAAGCTTTTCAAGTTGAAAGACAGAAAAGCTAGATTTGTCTCCCCTCTTCTCTCACTACCATTTCTGACTCTCATTCTTGCCAGCTCTTTGGTCAAATACCTCATATTCCATTAAAAATGAAATTTAAAATAGGAGACGCCAAAATGGCAATTCCCTCCTGCTGCCACTCCTCCTCTTTCCCACAAAGAAGTCTACTTTTCTGAGTAACGCTGAAAGAAGGCAAAGTGCCAGAGCACAACTGAGTCTCCTGGCCACAAAAAACTATTTACAAACTTCTAAACAGCTTTTTTTTTTT
>VXBN01012750.1:0-24483 GCA_013397395.1 Sinosuthora webbiana | reverse complement strand
GGGAAAGGGGTAAGGAAAGAAAAAAGAGGTGGGGGAGAAAAGAAGGAAAGAAAGGACAGAGGCACAACAGATGCGTCTCCCTGCCTTCCAGTGCAGCACCTGCCCGACGATACGGCGGCTCCTGGAACAGCGCTGCGAGGCTCCGCAGAGTACGGCGCCCGGAAAGAGCGATGCTCCAGGCCAGCCCGCGCTTCCACCCGCTTCGGCACGGCGCCGCTCCCGGTACGCGCACAGCACCCAGGTGCGGAGAGGCACCGGGGCAGGCAGGGAGCCCGGCCACCTCCCTCGCGGGCGCGGCCCCGAGCCGGACTCCGACCGCTCTCCTGGGCTGCGAATCTCCGCCCGGCCCCCACCCGCGGGTCCAGCCGGCCCGGCCCGCCCCGGCGCCGCGGCCGCGCCCACGGTCCCGCCCCTGCCCCTATGTTCCCCGCCCGGCCCCGACCTGGCCCGCACTGTGCCCTTGGCAGCCTTGGCGACTGCGCTTTTTTATCCTCTTTATTGCTTTAACGCTTCCTCCGGCGGTACCGGTAACGTTGGAACCCGCACGGGACCAACTCCTCTGCTGCTCATGGGATCGAAGGGTTTTTCTCATGGTTCCGAGCCCCAAACGAGCGGGCACCCACCGGGGCTGGGGGCCGGGTGCCACGGGGGCGAAGGCGCTGGGTGGGCTTGGTGTGGTTGTAGCAGCCGCGCGTTAGTGAGCGGGGACCCGGCGGGGCCGGTACTCCTGCGGCTCGCCTGCTGCTACATGTGGGCTTGAAAGAACTCCGTGAAGGAAGAGAGACGGAAGGGAGGGTGGGGTGGAAGGGGAGCAGACCTGGCTGGGAAGCGGTGCACGAAACTTGGAGCGGTGAAGAGTAAGACGTGTCTAGGCAGAGTGTGAAGAAGACTCAGATTTCTTGTTCACTTTGTCCTTTCAAATATCTGTCCGACAATGAACATAGTCCACGGGGTTTGGAGAGCTGTGAAACATGAAGGTGGTGCTGCGGGGCAAACCCCTTATTATTTTAGCAAAGTACTTTGAAAGAAAACAGAAAATCAAATTTCAAGGAAATAGAAAGGTCAAAGACAGCGTGTGCCTCATTAAAAAAAAAACCAAGTGCTGCAGCCTGTAGCAGTTTGAACAGTACTTACAGAATTCCCAAAAAATCCCTGCACATCGGCATTATCTGGCATGCAGCTTGATTTGGCAGCTGGAGGCTGCCACTTAATGGACTCTCCTGGCCATTTCTCTTCCCAATCGTGAGATTGTACTGAGGGGTCCTGCATCTGCACTGATCAAGAGGCTGGAAGCTAAGAAGAAAATGAGATCAGCTTTCAAAGCTCTTACTGGAACACACTGCCAGCTGAAGAGGGAATTGCCTCCACACATCACCACATGGTTCAGACAGCTTATTTTAGGAATGGACTGCAAGATCTCAAATTTTCATCATCATGTTGTCAAGAGAATGTTTTATATATATATATATGTATATGCTGGGTAAAGACTTAGTGTGTAACTGCATGCCAGCTTGGTAGTTCTCACTTTTCCCCCTTTTCCTGACAGATGTGGGGGGAAAAGATGGTTTTCTAGTGTGTCTGTTATTTAGAGGGCTGAACTTCTGTTCACATCTGATTGTTCTTGGAGCACCATGCCAAAAAGGTCTTTCATCTCTAAACCCAGCAGAGGCTGGTAAGAGAAATTTCCAGTGGGAGACAGAAATCTGGGGGAGTGGGCAAGACTTCCTATTAGTTTTCCCCATGAAGAGCAATGTTTTATAATTACTAATGATTCATGATTATAGACAATGACTGTGTCTTGTTGGTCTTCCATGTAAATTAGAAAAATAAATCGTAACGTAAATTTAAGTATTTGTTCTCTTGCTAAACTACCTGCAAAACATCGCAGTATTGCAATCACAGTACAAGTAGCAGAGCTGAACACCAGTATTCTTAAGAGAATGAATTGGGTAAGCTTTAGGGGCAGATGGTTGCTCTCACTGCCTGCCCTAATTACTTACAAAGCTACAGATGCAAAGATTCTAATGCAAAGTCACCAACTAGAGCTGATATATATTGGTGAACTAATAAAGTACTGTCTTAAAAGTACTTCTTGTGGGAGGGGAAAAAAAAGCATTAAAGTCATTACTGCGTGTAATTATTTCACATAGAGGACTGAAGCCAAGGAGTTTGTTATTCTCTGGCACAAGTAAAAAATGGAATTCTCTATAGACTGACATGATTACAGAGATTTTGATCCCTGGGTGGGCATGCTGGCAGAGGCCCATTATGTTTTTAGTGCAGCTTTGTGACATTTCAAGGACTGTGTTTCCCTTACAGCTCCGTTCATGGATAGTTTTTGTTAGCTGTTCCTGAAAAAAAAAAGGATGAAATGGATTTGTGCCTGGTTTTTACTCTTCTAACCTTGAGTCTGGAATATGAAGATGACGGGGTCCACAAGCTCCCCTTTCTGCCATGTGATAGGCTGGTGACAGATGTGACTGTATGGCAGATGTAAAACAAAAAAGTTATGTTGTTCACAATTTTGGAATTACTGACAGACAAAACCATAGAAAAAGTGGAACTTAGAGGCAAAATAAAGACAAAAGTGAACAAAAAGCAAGTTACAATTATGGGAAATTTAAAAGACATAAATTATTTTGCCGTGAATTTTGATTGGTTTGAATGAAATCAGATTGTACATGAATATTTGACTGATGTGATAAGACTAACAATCCAGTGAGAACAATCTGGTGAGGACAAGTACATGCAAACAACATTGAGAAAGTTTCAAAAACAGTTTTCTGTGCATGGCTAAACTTACATAGTTAGGGTGCAGGAGAATATCGCTTAAATATATTTCCAAAAAGGACAGCTGTCTCAGAGATATGCTTTCTCTAATTTGATATTAGTATCTCATTTTTAATTTGACAGCTGCCTCCAGGCTTTTAGTCTTTGAAAACATAAAGCATAAAAAATGTTTCTAAGTACTTTAGATTTTTTATGCTATGTCAAAAGTTTAAGTGGTAGGGAATTTTTTAAACCTCATGCTTATTGCTAGTTTATGTAATTTTACTATTTTTACTAGTTACTAATATTACTAGTTTTAAGGAAGTAAAAGTTTCATTTTTCTGAAAAGTCAGACAGTTATCTAGCATTTTGTAATAAGAGCTTCTCTACTAACCTTTGTAAAAAATGCCTTGTCTTAATTTTTCTGTCATGTAAGTGTAACCCAAATGTCTATTTCTTCTGATAATTCAAACCTAACATTAGAAAGATGCAAGACCCTAATATCTATCATCAGATAGACAGAGGATTCTAACCTCAGTTTTGAATCCTGCTAGGGCTTGAAGGTTTCTTCATAAAGATAGTGTGATCTTACTGCATTAGCCTTCTCTTAGGAAAGAGTTGCTGCAATCCAGAAATTTTTACTATCTTCTCCATAAACATCCCTAGCAACATTTACCATTGTTGTAAAGTTTATGAGACTTAATGTTATTGTCCTAGATTCCCAATTCTGCTTGCTCTGTACCTGAGTAGAGGAAAAAAGTAATCTTCAATTTAATGATGAACTCTTGAAGGCTGAGCCTCCACATAAATCGGGAGTGGGGGTGTAGTGTGCCAAAAATGCAAACACCATGTGCTGAAATAAAAGGTCCAAAGAAGAAGATTGCAGCTGCCAAAACCATTTTAACACAAAACATTGTCTGACAGAAGAAGACACCTCAACCCATTTTTGAAAACAAAGAAAAGCATATCTAAAGCATATTGTAGTGTGCTTCTCTTTAGAACAAAATGTCTACTGACATGGGTCAGTACTAATTTGTAGGGACAAGAGTGGCTCATGCCTAAAGTTCATCAGGGAAGGTCATGTTTTCTTCTTCAGACTGTATGTAATACATATTGAAAATACTATCTCACTTTACCAGTTGGGTGCTTACACAGAATTCTGATACTGTTTGAGAGGCAAATTTTTCAAGTAAGTTTAAAACAAGTTTAATATGAATGGACTATGTCAGTACTGTATGATCGAGGACATGCTCGGACAAATTTCTTCCAAGACACTAGCTGGCAGTTAGTACTAATTACAGAATCAAAAATAATGTGGAGTGGATTGCAACCTTGAGTTGCCAAAATAACTGTAAAACATATACTGGGTAAAATAGGGGCCTCTTGTTCTGCCACTGTGGGGTGTTTGACCTTGGCTTGCTGCCAGATGCCTACCCAGCTCTTTTTGCTTCTTTCACAGAACAGGATGAGAAAATGAGATGGAAAAGCTCATGGATTGGAATAAAGCCAGTGAGATTACTCACCTATTACCATCATGGTCAAAACAGACTCAACTTGGGAAAGATTAATTTACTGTCAATTAAAAATAGAGTGCAGTGATGAGAGAAAAAAAAGAACAAAACAAAAACCACCTTCCCCTTAATCCCTCTGGCTTCTTCTCAGGTACAACTTCGCCCATTCATTTCTTACTCTTCCTACTTCTTCCCTCCTGAGCATTGCAGGGGCATGAAGAATGATGATTGTCATCAGTCCATAACTGTTCCTTTCTGCCAGTCCTTCATCTTGATGTTGTCCCTTCCATGTCCTTCACATGCTCACATGTTTCACACAAACTGCTCAAAACAAAAGTGTGGGTCCTTAAAATGGCTGCTATCCTTCAGGAACAGACTGCTCCCATAGGGGTTCCTGCCCCAGGTAGCTGCTCCTGACAGAAACCTCCTCCTGCATGAGCTTTCTACTGCCTACAGCTTTCTTCAAAACACACACCCAGCTGCTCCTCATGTGATCTTCCATGGGCTGCATGTGCATATCTGTTCAGCTGGGGTCATCCATGGGGTGCAGGGGGACAACCTCCTCCACTATGTTCTCCTCGAGGATCTGCAGAAGAACCTCTGCTCCAGCATCCGAAGCACCTCCTCCCCCTCCTTCACTGCTGGCATTGGTGTCTGTTCTTTCCATATTTTTCTCACTCTTCTCTCTCACCACTGCTGTAGAGTGGTTGTTACACTTTTTGAAATACGTTATCACAGAGGTACCACCAGTGTCAACGACAGGTTCAGCATTGGCCAGTGGAGGGTCCATCTTGGAACTGTCTGGAACAAGCTGAGTCCCATACAAGATGTCCCCTGAACACTTCTTGCAGAAGCCTCCCACCTCACCCCACCTACTTTGCCAAATAAACCAAATTGAACCACTTAGATAATTTTTGGTTACTCTGATCCAGTTAAGATGTATGTTATAAATGCAATAGCAAAATCGGGTTAATATAAAAAAGCAACTTATTAGAAAAATAATCCCAATCACCAACAACGAGAAAAACCACAATAAAAAGGGAGGGGCAGTGCAGCGCTGGGTGGACAGGGGTCTGCATCCAAAGGTACAGATTTCCCAAATCCACGAAGGAAGGGCTGCAGCTTGGGGTTTTTATAGGGCTTTTCGTATCCCGAGGCAAAACCTGCAGGAGGAAGAGTCTAACAAAGAGTCCAAGTATAGGGTTGAGTAGATTTCCCGGATTCGTCGAGCTATGTCAATAGCGAGATGGAAGGAGTCTTTCACATGCGAATTCTTCTCGATAGTTCCTGATTGCGTCAGTGGGTGGACTCCAACGTGTGAAGTGTCCTGGCTGGGTGTGATACTGATCAGTATCTCGGCTGGCCAACTTCTTTGTCCTGCTTGATAGTCCGTGTCCTGCTCTTTGTCTCGTTCTGATAAGTGGCAACAACGAGCGCAGCTGTCTGACTTGGGAAAGAATTCTTAAACAGACTACATTTTTATACTTACATATCAACACCAATAAAACATATATCTTTATATTTCTCTCCACGAATTTTTATCTTCTGCCATATTTATCACAATGTATGACTTGCTAATTGCACTGAAAAGGTGAGAAGCAAGCCTGATGTTACCATGTCTGCTGGGGGAATGAACAACTCCTCTTGCTGACTGCTTTCACAAAAGTGGTGAAAGCTCAGCCTGGTGTAGCCTGGCAAAGACAGCATTTTAACCAGAAGGAGAATCAGTCAAGGTCCTCCTAAGAAAATAACAAATGAGAAAAACTTCAACAGTCAGAACTATTTCAAGTTTTATTTTTATTTTTCTTAGAAAGTCCCCTCTCCAAAAGTAATAATTAATCAATGCTGATATTATGTATGTAACTATAAATAAATACATACATACATGCAGATCTATGTGTTATACATCAGGAATTCTGAACTAATGTTTGAATTGGTTTCACTTGTTCTCTACACTTTCAAAACATTTCACAAATTTCAGAGCTTGGTGTCACAATTGCTTACAGGTGATCCAACTGCAGACTTCGGAAAGGACTGCATACTGTGTTATATACAATGCTGAGCTCAAGCCCTTTCTTTGATTGTCTATTGACAGTTTCACAAGTCAACTTTCCCAGTGAAGTTTGTTTCATTTCTCCTTCTTCACTTTATTGAAGTTGTTGTTACAGCTGCATGGTGGGTTGATCTTGGCTGGATGCCAGGTGCCCACCAAAGCTGCTCCATCACTCCCCTTCCTTAGCCGGACAGGGGAGAGAAAAAAATATAACAAAAAGCTTGTGGGTCAAAGAAGGGCAGGTAGACATCACTCAGCAATTACTGTCACAAGCAAAAGAGGCCCAACTTGAGGAAATAAGTTTATTACTGATCAAATCAGAGTAATGTCATGGTAATGAGAAATAAAACTAAATCTTAAAAAAAACCTTTCCCCTTACCTTTTTCCTAGGGTCAGCTTCACTCCTGATTTTCTCTATCTCCTCTGCAAGGGAGACAGAGGACAAGGAATAGAGGCTGTTTTCAGTTCATCAGGTGTTGTATGTGTCATTTCTTCCTCCTCAGGGGGAGCGTTCCTCACAGTCTTTCTCTGCTCCACTGTGGGGTCCCTGCCATGGGAGACAGTCCTCCATAAACTTCTCCAGTGTGAGTTCTTCCCACAATCTGCAGCTCTTCATGAACTGCTCCAGCACAGGTCCCTTCTACAGAGCGCAGTCCTTCAGGAACAGACTGCTCCATCATGAGTCACCCATGGGGTCCAAAATCCTGCCAGCAAACTTGCTCCAGTGTGGGCTTCTTTCCATGGGGTCAGAGCCTCCTTCATGCATCAATGTGTTCTGGTGTGGGATTCTCCAGGGGCAGTAGGTAGGTATTTGCTTCACCATGGACATCCATGGGGCTGCAGGGGATGTCTGCTTCACTGTAAAGTATAAGATCTGTAGCTAATATGATTTCATGCCATATTGTCTGGTATTGCTACTTGTAGACAGGAGAAAAAAAGAATTCTGTATCAACACTTTTTTCCAGCAAATCCAAACATAAATGTCAGCTTAGGATCATGAACCTAAAGTTCTTTTAAATATTATTTGTATGTACAGAATAAGCCTCCTATCTTTACTTTGTTCTATCTTTAGCATTAAGCTTTCAACATCTACTCATAATTTCCCTGTATGTCTTGCCTTATGACATTTAGTGTAAATTTTGTAAAAAGGCAGTATTTATAGTATTTCTGCTTTTTTTTTTTTTTTTTTTTTTTTTCTCTCCCCAGTTAAGACTTTAACTGTATGTTATTGATTGTTGTGGGTTCCTTTTTTATAGCAGGGTTGCTCTACTGGCATCAGCTGAAAATTTTTCAAGATCTCAACTGAAAGGATTTTTTTACTAAAACCTGTTGTGCAGGAATCAGAATGTCCTTCCTTGTCCCTCTGGGTAGTCAGTCTCCATATAGCATGTTCATAAAAGTACTGTATATGTGATTCATGAGAAACTGCATGAAGTATGAAATCTGAACACATGAATTTTCCAATACTCCCATAGGAATTCTTTTGTATCATGTCAATTGTGGATAAAATTGATATACTGATATTTTCCATCATTGGACTAGGTTCTCCATTCCCTAAGGAAATAATAAACTGTGTGTTTTCAAATGTTGAGAATTGTTAGGATTAATAGCCTTCCTTATCACTTGAAGCTAAAGTACTTGAGGCCTTAGGCTGCAAGAACTCTCTGAGAGTGAATCTTTTGATAAAGCTAATGGTGTAACCACAAAACTAGCTGAAAGTGGCAGATAAAATCAGAATGAAGCTAAGAACCAAGGAAACATTTCTAAGGGAACATGGTGATTTTTCAGACAAATACCTGCCCGGCAACCAAAGTAGAGTTGGGGTGTGTGGTCTGGAATGGGGGTCCCTCCTTGGACCACACAGCCCAAGCTCCTTTGTATGTTATATAAAGAAACAAGTTATTTACTCAGCAGATTGGTGGCCTGTCTCCTTCCGGCAGGAACCTCCAACAGGCTGAGCCCTGTTGAGGTGGCATCTGTAAAATTCCTAATATGGACTAGGTGGCAGCTGCATAATTCCCGCAACACAAGATTCACTTGTATATTTAGTAACTTGAAACTATAATAAGAATGGTCCCCTGGTATATGATTCAATTGTTTCCTTTTTGGGACTTTACTGTAAGCTCATCACATAATCATATAAACTGCACATTACCATAAATTACAATGAGTTTAGTCATGTAACTAGATACAGCTGCTTGTTGAGTAGCTCCTAGAGTGGTACACTGCAGCATAAGAGTGTAATTACATTTTTATTAGGAATATCATCATTGTCCACAGGCTTTTGAAGATGGTCTAAGTTCTTGGAAATGGAGCAATTTTATCAAAAGGGTGGATACTGCTGGGATGTGTATTTTATTGTACCTTTATACAGTCTTTCATTGAGCCCTTTCCAAACTTGTCCCTGGTGATTTTCCAGGCTCCAGTTTTCAAATCTGCCTTGTTTCTTTATGTTCCCAAGAGTTAGTGGTTTGGTTATTGTTCTGCCCTGAAGGATACATGTGGGGTCCTAATTACAGACTAGTCAGTTTATGTTCTGCATTTCCCCACTCCTTTTCTTCTTTTGTTTTCTTAAGTTTCAATCTGTGTCTTATGTAAATATTTTATTCAGGTTTGCGTGTCTCATGTCTGTAACAGACAGATGCTGAACAAGAGCTTCCCTAAAACTTTAAGACTGCTTATAAAATTGAGGTCTCTTGTAAAAACTTCCTAAATTTCTTCTTCATACCTGATACCTTTTAACAGTTTCATACTTTCTAAGTCAAAGATACTTAGTAGCTTTCCTTAGTACAGCCTGCTGACCATGTTATCAATCAGTAATCTCAATATCCAGGACAAAACAAGTTTCTTTGTGTTGTAATTTAACCCCAGCTGGGAACCAACCTCCATCTAGCTGCTTGCTTACTTCCTTACAGCAGTATAGGGGAGAGGATCAGAAGCGTAAAAGTCAAAAAACTCATGAGTTGAGATAAGGACAGTTTAATAGGTAAGGCGAAAACTGTGCAGATAAGCAAAGCAAAACCAAGAATTTGTTCCCCTCTTCCCATGGGCAGGCAGGTGTTCAGCTGTTCCCAGGAAAGCAGGGCACCATCACTCATAACAGTGACTTGGGAAATTCAAATGTCATCACTCCAAACATTACCCCCTTTCTTCTTCTTCTTGTAGGTTTAGCATGATGCCCTATGATCTGGGGTTTCCCTTGGGTCAGCTGGAGTTAGCTATCTCAGATGTGTCCCCTTTCAACTCTTGTCCATGCCCAGCTGAATTGCTGATGGGATGAGGAGCAGCAAAGACCTTGACACATTTAAGTGCTGCTCATGAAAACACCCTTCAGTTGCCAACACTGTTTCCAGCACAAATCCAAAACACAGCGCCATGCAAGCCAGTGTGGAGAAAAAGCACACTTCTCACTTTTTTTTTTGTTTTTGTTTTTGTTTTTGTTTTTGTTTTTGTTTTTGTTTTTGTTTTGTTTTGTTGGTTTTTTTTTTTTTTTCTGGCAGCTTCAGTAAACCTTCCTGAGGGACAAAATTTCTGCTGGATCTCTCTGGGTTTTTTTCTAAGCCTTACCTTATCACGTAGTGCTCTGATAAACATAAGTGGTGGTGTTTTGTGGTAGAAGTAAGTATTTTTAGAAAGGAAACAACCAAAAAAAGCAGTAAGTATTTATCTCTTGATGATGAGTTACAGGTAAGAACCTTATCAGAAAGAAAGGGTTTCATTGCTTGTTATCAACACTGTACTTAGTCCTCAGTAGCAGCTCAGTTACCCTAAAAGCTCAAAAGAGCGAAACTGTTGAAAAAATAGCAAAAACGTGTTTCTAATGCAAACCAAGACAAAAGAGGACTTGATGTATGGATTTTCTTGTATCTGTAGTTTCTGAACTAAATAGAGAGGGCATTTATTTCTTCAGTGAAGTGCTTTAAAGTTTACTGATTAAATGTTCTGCATAGATGTAGAGATTGCATTGCTGCAGTCATTGACATTAGTGTCCAAATCTTTTGCAACTTTTGCTTCTTGCAGCCACTTCCTGAGTAATATTTCAAGATATGATCAAGACAATTTATGGTCTGAACACAAAATGTATAAATATTTATTTAAATCTCAGAGTGAGGTCCACTGTTGACAGTTTTGTTTCTTTGGCATAATGCTGCGGGTTTCTGTATGAAGTAGTGTATTGATAGACTATTCTGAGAAACTGGTCTGGTGTTCTCACAAAAACAAAGGCACAATCATGTATCATTCATCTTGTTTCTCCCTTCCTATACACGCGTGGCAAGAGCTATGTTCAAAGACAAAAAGATTTAAAAAATTCCTCATTCCCTCCACAGCAAAATATTGCATTGCACATTCTAGTTGTGAAGAGGCATAAAGTGAAGCAATAGATGGTTCATGCTGAACATACTGAGGATCTGGTAATTAAGCAAGTACATGCTATAGTATCTTTACTGTATCAGTCATGATTCTTCAGAAATTGGTTCAGGATCAAAAGTTGATTGAATAAAAATCACTATATATAATACCAAATAATGCACAGAAAATAATTACCTCACCTTTTGAATTAATGAATAAAAAAATCACTTAGTTTTTACCAGCTTGAAACTAAAAATCCATATGCCTGGGAAACATACAGATGGACAACTTGCCCACAGGAGCAAAACTGATGTGGTTTCATTATACTGTGAAAAAGTGTAGTATAAAAGGAGGCATTCCTGTAATTTATTTTTATTTAAACCATTATTATTCAATTGATTAAAAAAAAAATACTGATTATTTAAACTAATCTACTGATTATTTATCTGAAATCAGAATTAGCTTGATCTTTAAGTACCCTTAAGTAAGTTGATACAATCTTTTTGGGTTTCAGTAAATCTTTCAATGCTTTGTCCTAGAGGATCCTTCTGGACAAAATGTGCAGCCCAAAGCTGGATAAACACATCATGGGATGGCTGGGCAACTGACTCACAGCTCAGGCACAGGGGGTTACAGTGAACAGGGTGACTGGGGGACCTGTCACTGGTGGGGTTCCACAGGGCTCCATCCTCAGCCCTGTGCTCTTCAGCATCTTCAAAAATCACTTGGATGTAAGACTGGAAGAAATATTCAGCAAGTTCACAGATGATACAAAACTGGGAGAATCTGTTGACTCCCCCAAGAACAGGGAGGCCCTGACAAATCAGGGGCCTGGGCAATCACCAACCATATGAAGTTCAACAAGAGAAAGCACTGGATTCTGCACCAGGGGTGGGGCAACCCTGGATGTATGGACAGATTGGGAAATGAGATGCTGGAGAGCAGTGCCATGGAAAGGGTCCTGGGGTCCTGGTCAGTGGCAAGTTGAACAGGAGGCAGCAGTGCCTGGGCAGCCAGGAGGGCCAACCCTGTCCTGGGGTGCATCAGGCACAGCATCACCAGCCAGGCAAGGGAGGGGATTGTCCTGCTCTGCTCTGAACTGGGGCAGCCTCACCTTCAGTGCTGGGGGCAAGTTTGGGTGTCACAATATGAGAAACACATTAGACTGTTAGAGAGTGTCCAAAGAAGGGTCACAAAGATGGTTGAAAAGCCTTGAGGGGAAGCTCCTCATCTTGATGAGCAGATGAGGTCACTTGGTCTGTTCAGCCTGGAAGAGGCTTGAGGACAGACCTCATTGCAGTGACAACTTCCTCGTGAGGGGAAGAGGAGGGGCAAGCACTGATCTCTTCTCTGTGGATGCAAAGGAATGGCCTGTCAGGGGCGGGTTAGGTTAAACGGCAAGAAAATGTTCTTTACCCAGAGGGGGGTTGGACACTGGAACAGGGAACAGGGAAATGGTCGTAACACCATGCTTTACAAAATCTGTTTCTTTGTTTCTAAATTCAGCATTCTGGTGGATTATGAGTTGTTGGTTGAGGAGTGATGTGGAGAGTGAGGTGTCAGAAACAGGGGAGTGTGGTGAACTGGAAGACTAGAAAAAGTGTAACTGCATTTGCTGATGCTGTGTTTTATTTCACAGCTTCTCAAAGATTTTTCAAAATATATCAAACTTCTGGGTCATTTGGTATTAAGTCAGCAAGTCTGCTGACAACACCAAGCTATGTGGTGTGATCAACACACTGGAGGGCAGGGATGCCATCCAGAGGGACTTTGATAGATTTGAGAGATGGGCCCATGCAAACCTTATGAAGTTTCAACAACGCCAAGCACAATCTTCTGCACTTGGATCAGGGCATTGCTAAGCACAAATACAGGCTGGCAGGAGAATGGATTGAAACCAGCCCAGAGGAGAACTTGGGTGTGTTGGCTGACAAGAAACTTTAAGTGACATGGCCATGTGTGCTTGCAGCCCAGAAAGCCAACAGTATCCTGGGCTACATCAAAAGCAGCATGGCTAGCAGAGTAAGGGGGAGGACTCTGCCCCCCTACTCTGCTCTTATGAGACCCCACTTGGAGTGCTTCATCCAGCTCTGGGGACATTTTGTAGCAAAGGCGAGGGAGGCACTAAGATGATCAACGGGCTGCAGCACCTCTCCTGTGAATGAGAGACTAAGAGAGGTGGTGTTGATCAGGCTGGAGAAGAGACGACACTGGGGAGACCTAAGAGCAGCCTTTCAATTCCTAAAGCAGGCTTATAAAAAAGGGTGAGAGTGACTTTTAACAGGAATATTTAGTGATAGGATGGGGAGTAATGGCTTTAAACTGTTGATATAGATTAGATAAAAGGAAGAAATTCTTTACTGTGAGCCTGATGAGGTGCTGAAACAGGTAGCCCAAAGAAGTTGTGGACGCTTCATCTCTGGAAGTGTTTAATGCCAGGTTGGATGGGGCTGAGTAATCTGGTCAAGTGGAAAGTGTCCCCTCCCATGATGGAGGTTGGAACTAGAAGATTTTTAAGGTCCCTTTCAACCCAAACCATTTTATGATTCTAAATTCTTTCACAAGGCAACAGATTCAGAAATTTATCTTCTCGTTTACAGGCCTATTATGGGCTGTAAACATTTATTAAATATTTGGCATATAAACAAACGTGTGGATCAAAACAGATGTTCATACAGATTCTCTTCCCTGGCTTCATTTCTCCTTAAAAGTAGTTAGTTTGCTCAGGTTATTTTTTTTTTTTTTAATAAATATATATTCTCAGCATCAGATAAAACAGTTTGAGTGCTTTTGTGCCACTTTCTTACTTATCTACAGGGACAGTTAATGACAGCTGAAGTCATTTGTCGGATGTGAGGAAATACTATTTCTTCTCTGCTGTCAAGGAAGGAAGTAGATCATTCAAACCACCTCAGGATATGGTGCCCTTTCTCACTCACTAGTAAATGTTTTGCAACATCTCAAAATATTTGTTCCACGTTAGTACATTCTGGTTGCCAAGTACCTGTGCAAGTACAGGGTTGACAGCATTCATGACTGGTTTATTTTTTAGGCAATGAAGGATTATATTAATCTTTGTATTAAGCCCATCTGACACTACACTGATGATGACTATGAAAAGCCCTTAGTTTTGAGGGTAATTAGTTCTTTAATGTAAAGCAGGCTCTACTGAATTTTCTGCTCAACCTGTTTTGTAGCATAAATTATGGGTTCCCACTGCTATTTCTTTGCCAAGGTAAACAGTGTGGGGCAAAATAAGCGGTCCATGTGCAGGAGGTAGGGATGTTAATAATGCAGAAAAACTGGTTAGAACATTTACACATGAAGTTAGTACTGATTTAGATGACTTGTTTTGAACCTCTGCAGCTCAGGATACCCTTGAGAAAGGGTATTTAGGAATAGGAGATGTCCTAAAACAATCCTGAGCTTAGGGGTTTTGTTTGGTTTTGTTTGTTTGGATGGGAAGTTTTTTCTTATTTTTGTTTTGGTTTTTTTGGGAGAGAAAATGAGAAAAACAATCGTTTTCATTGCAGTTGGATGCAGCTGAACTGGGAATATTGGAGAAGAAGCACACAGTGTTTCCACAATATAATTAATTTAGCCACAAATGTACCAGCTGCGTTATTCAGAGCAAGCCTTGTATTACTTCTGCGATTCTTCTTTGTACGTGTCTTTTGTATTCATAGCTTTGGTGTGATTAAGAAAATAAGTAGGGCATAGGGCAGCACCCAGCTAGGCTTACTAGCAAGGACAAATGACTGCACTCTGCCCATAGTGAAGCAATTTTTGGGAGACTGATGCAACCTAACACTTCTGTCTGCAGCAGTGTTGTATCTGGCGCAGGCTGCTTGCAGAACAGCTGGGATTGTGTGCACGGCAAATGGGATGGAGCCCAAATATCAAGGAAATTATGGCTAATGCTTTTCTGTTGCTGTTGTGCAAATACTTCCTGTGTTAAGAAAACACGAGTTTGCGGTCAAATGGCACATTTGAAGAGAGAAGGATTCCTTTGCAGTGGCCAACACAAGCAATATGATTAGGGCTATTTCTTCAATAGGCAGTAGTAAAAAGATTGCTATTGAAAGAATGGTTGCCTTATACAGATGCCACAATGTTTGCTGTCGCAAATGCAGGCATGCCTTGAACATGCATCACATATTGGTGTAGGTGCAGCAGGAATATCACAAACTACAGATTCCTTTTAACAATGAGAAATTTTCACCAGAATATTACTTTTTTGCTCACCTGTTGCTTATTCTGTGATCAAGGCTGGAACAGCAAGCCCAGAAGTAAATGATCTTAAAAATGATAATTAGCATGCACAGAAAAGCATTGTAGCTACTTTCTTCATTACATCCTCCCTGCAATCTAAGTCACTAGGATAGTAATTTTCATTTTCTACTCTTTCTGATGTTACTGCATAGGTGAAAAACTTTTATCCCTCATAGGCTGAAAACTAACAAAATCTCTCCTGTAAAGAGAATAGAGGTCAGTGCCTAGGCAGGGTATTCCTGGACATAAAAAAAAAGGCAAATCTACCATTGAGGCAGTATATCTCTTGTGGTTTTGAGAGTGTACTGAAGACTTTTGAAAGTCTTCATGGCCTTTCCATTAATTATTTCAGTGGTTACTGGCTCAATCTTATTTATTCTTTATGTCGTTATGAAACCAATTCCTACAGTAAAGACAGTTTTGATAAAATTTTTAAAACTGATTTACTTTCTTTTGTAAAGTGTTCCCAAATTTAAGAAGCTTCATGAACATCAAATATCTGCTCCTTTTATCTCCATACTCATTCCCACTTGAGCTTAGGCCCTTCAGACTTTTCCCTCTGATTGCCTTTTTCTTTCTCTTTTCTTTGCCTTTGCCTTCTATTATTATTAAAGCAGAAAATAAGAGCCAAGTTGTATTAAGTTTTAGGTCAGAAAATATTTTGAAATCTAATTTTTGTTTGCTTTACAACTCATGGGAAGCAGAAATTATGCAGAGTCACCAAGATCTGTAATTAAGTTATTCCTGGTACTTCTTAAATTTAATGAGCTGGAAAATCCATTGCCTGTCCCATTGTTTATTACTTTCTTAATAGACCTCAGCTATCTCAGTTATTTCCTGCAACACATTTCTTACACACCATTTCCTACATTTCTTGTATACCATTTTTGCAGAAGTAGCTTGACATGGACCTCCCAGTTGCCTAACATCTACTCATCTGCAAACATCATGACAATACAGTAAACATCTCCTAACCTTCTGACCTAGATCCCCAGTCTTGTTCTTCTACATTCCACTTCAAGACTCCTGATAGCAATCTGTGTTGATTGTTAAGAAATGCAAGATATTTTGGACCAGAGTCCAAAGGAAGAGAATCTCATTTTGTTATCTTCAAGGTGGTCAGCTGCCTGAGCTGCCTTGCCCTATATTACTTTTTTTGTGCCTCTGTAGGTAGCATTCTCCTGAGTATTTTGCCAAATGATTAATTGAAGGTTGCTTTTATAACACGGGACAGACTGGTCACAAACATTTTGATGTGGGCCAACTGCAGCTTAAAAAAAAAAAAGTTTGATGATACACCTGCCATTCAGATGGCCATCATATTATTCAACCTAATCAGTTATTTACAGTTACTTAATCTGAGACACCTATTAAACCATTTTTGGGAAATGGACAAAGAGGGAGGGACTTAAAATGTATTTAAAACTTTAAAAGAAAACAAAAAAAAAAACTTGGTTGCTTAAGAAGTATTAAAATTTAGAGAATTCTGAGCACTAAACATGAAGCATGTCTACATGGTACAATACAATGCTGTGCAGAGACAATGGGAACCAGTCTGAAAGCAACGCTGTGTATTTTTCTGAGGATTTGGTGTGAAGAAAAGACTCCAGAGAGAGAAACAGGGATTCAAAAGCTGAAGGCATTTTTGAGAATCGACATAAACTTGCAAAAAGCATCAAGTTCTATGCCTTTATGTAATATTTCTATAATACCTGAAATGCACCAATTTTGTCTTTCACACACAGTTTAGTACATGCAAATGATAGTTCTTAGAATTTTATGCAATTATCAGATGTTCAGCAGATAATATCAACTATGTCTTATTAAACAGATATTCATAGTACCTGTTGCTTCACTGTGGTGTGCAGGTACTTTTCCTAGAAGAACGTGGTCTATTGAACTAGAATAAAACTTCAGAATGCTAAAAATATTAAAAAACAAAACAAAACAAAACAAAAAAAATGTAAAATAATAACTTTCGTAGTTTTCTATTCCAGACTAAAATACAGAAAAAGTACTTTCAAAGCAGGTATTAGTTAGATATTCTAGCAAGAGTGTTTTGTACATATCTGTGATTTCATCACCTGGTTTCAGCACACTAAAATAAGGAGTGCCAGAGTGTCCTTGACTTGAACTCCTGAATCAATGAGTGTTTTGTTGTGCTGGGAATGGAAACTTCCAAAGAACTGGCTAAAATGCTACTAGTTTTACTACATGTCACTCTTTTCTCTGAGTCAGCTCCTGAATATTTCACTGAGCCTGGTGTAACCAGAATTTCCAGTTTGGCTGGGACAACCCTAAAATATTCCAGTATCCAGCAGATATGGTTCTGCTATTTTTCCACACCACATGAAGGAAACAGGATATTCCCGCTCTCACCTTAAGCCTTGCATAGGAATGCAGGTTTTTGCAGCACAGTAGTAAGAGACAGGGACTCTAGCACAGGGTTGTGATGTGATTCAAGTTTTTTACTGCAAAACAAGATGAACAGAGTATGTTCTACTCTGCATTAAATGTTGGTTAGTATGATGAGTCCTCAAAGCTTACGTTCAATTAGGTAACCTGATATGGGCCTGACTCAGGTGACATAACACATATTCTCTTTTCTTTATTCTGGTTTCTGTGGCTGTATGCATATCCAAAAAAAAAAAAAAAAAAAAAAAAAAAAAAACCCAACAAAACAAAACAAACTTTTTCATTGACAATAACTATAAGTAAAGTAGCATAAGTAGGGAACAGATGTTCTTCCCTAGCTGCCTGAAATAGCACCTGAGTTTTCTCACGGAAGGTAGGAACTATCAAATTGTTCTTCTCTTGACTGCAGAGCTAGCAGACATGTTCACTAAAATCTGATGATGTTTTTGGAAAAAACATGTCTACTAACTCTACTAAATTTTAGTAGAGTTAACTACTCTGAATTTCAGTAGCAGTAATTAAATTCTACTTGTTCAGGATTCGCCCCCTGGCCCCTGCTCCAATATGAACATACTTAATAACAAAAGGACATAGTATGAAGGATGGCTAATATTTTAGCTGGATCATGGCAGCCCATCATGATTACTGATACAAATTATTAATGTTACAATTATTAATGTTTGAGAGAATGAGATAGAAGTCGTCAGTTAGACTTCTGTGAAATTACTTAACCACATAGTTCTTAAACAAATACTTCCTTGATTTACTAGTTCTCAAGGTCTTCTCAATTACTGAGATTGTAAACCTTTCACCCAAACCTACAGACGCTGAAAAAGAAGTCACTGCGTGCCATCGTGTGGATATCATAGGAACAACCTCTGTTCTGAAAAGATGGATTCGTTAAAAAAAAAAGAAGGCGTGAGGAGGAGAGGGAAGAACAAGAATGTTTATGTCCTTGAAATCGCGAGGAAACTCATTCCAGAAAACTCATTCCGTTTCTTGCTTTTCAGTAAAAAAAAATTAGCAATGCTAATTAATGGCTGTGAGGTCACACCGTCATCAGTTAATGGTCTGTCATTAGTTAAGCAACTAGGCAATGACTTCAGGATTTAGACGTCATATCCAACACACTTCTATTACAAAATATCACTTTAAACACTCTTTGTAACATTATTCGCTACACACTCAGAAACAGCAGAACAGAATTGACCTGACAATAGCATACTTAGGATATCTTCCTCTTTTTCTTCTTACACAATCACCACTCTTGCAAGTTCCAGCTACAAATATGGTCATTCTCTAAGACAGTCAAAGCTACTCAAAATGAAGTAATGAATTTAAATGTTATCATGGAAAGGATGGCATTAAGAGAAATGAAAGAAGGAAAGAAGAGGAGGATAAGTTTGAGACAAAATCACTTAATTTTTTTTTGCTTTCTTATATAAAAGAATGTGTCCACAACTTCCATGAACAGTCAGTGCTTTATAATACGATATATGTCAGTTTCTCAGAACAATTCCCATTTTAAAAAGTTATTTACTTGGAATACAATTAAATATAAACACAAGCCATAGACGTTTACATTGCTTTTCCACATTAAAAAATAGCAAACCAAATTCGAGGTAAGTCCTGAAATATTTTTATGACTTATATCAAAATGTTGAAATTAGAAACTGTGTTCTAGAAGGGGGGAAAGAAAAGAAAGTGCCAATTCCCTTCAAGGACTTTTTGGATGGTGTTTCTGGATAAGAGTCACATGTTTAAACATAAATATGCTTATGTGCAGCACAGCAGTGCTGAATGAGGCCCCAGAACTCAAATGGCCTATAGTATCACTGATACAAAGAGACTGTCTGCTAGTGAGCTGGTTGTTCTGTAATTTACCAAGATAATGGACATCTTTCACAGTACTATTTTGAACTCACGCAATCTCAAATTTATTTAAGTTGGATCAGGTAGGGCAATTGAAAAAAGAGTGCTAATCATCAAAATACATTAATAAGCTTTATCAACATGAAGAGAAACTGGAGACAGGAACTGAAGGAACAGAAATGCTCAGATACCCTTCATTTTCCTTTGAGCGAACACAGAATGAGCACGGCTGTCTTCCTTTTTTTTCCAAAGGAGATCCCTGCACTAGCGACGGTAATGGCGGACGAGGAAACGTGAGCGCGTCGGTAAAGCAGAGATGAGTAAAAACTGTTTGGGTTTTTGGTTTTGTTTTACTTTGGTTTGGTCTTGGGGTTTGGTTGTTTGGATTATTGATTTTGTTTTAAGCAAGCAACTGCGGTTCGCTGGAGCATGTCACAAAAAGACCTGTTCTCGCGGCTTTCCTGAGTGTCTGCTGTGCACTGTAGCATTTGGCCTTTTCTGAGCGAAAATGCAAATCTAAGGCTACCAAGGCAGCAACATTCCCTCCCTCCACGCGTGAGCGCGGGGTGCCAGGTGCAGCTTTTCAGCTAAGAGGGTCGGGATGTGGCAGCCAGTGCGCAACAGTCACAGCTGTCACTGCGGTTTCCATGCAAGAAATTGCAGAACGGGCCAGAACCAGCTGCCCTCGGGAAGCTGAGAGTGACCAAACCCGTGGGCAGGAACAACGGGCACAGCGCTGGCCGCGACAACTGACAGCAAGCGACACTCACCGGCCCCCGCAAGCACCGCCCGCCCCCCGCGGCCGGGACCGCCATCCAGCTCCGCCTCGCTCCGCCCCGCTCGGGCCGGGATCGCCGTTCCCCGGCGGGGGAGGGCACACTGGGCATGCGGCGCGGGCATGTCCCCTGCGGAGGGAGGAGCCGCCGGAGCGCTGTGCGCATCTCAGGCCCGAGCGCGCCGCCGGATTCCTCCCCTGCCGTTGGTAGCGCCCCGTGCGGGAGGCGGTGTGAGCGGCGCGGCGGGCCCGGGGCGCCGGCGTCTCGGCGCCTCAGCGCGGGGCCATGAGGCACCTGCCGTATTTCTGCCGCGGGGAGGTGGTGAAGGGCTTCGGCAGGGGCTCCAAGGAGCTGGGCATCCCAACCGGTGAGCGGGCGCGGAGGGCACACCTTCCCGGAACAACACGGGCGGAGTGTCCACGGGGCTGGGCCCAGCCGTGAGGTTGGGGGTCCGCGCCGGGCCGCGGGAGCGCTCCCGCCGGCGAGACCATCGGCCGGGAGATCTGCAGCCTCGCCCCTCGGGCGGAGCCGCGCCGTGCTCCTGCCAAAGAGTGCTGTGACTCAGCTTGACTGACCTCGGCGGCCGCCCGGCTGCCCTGCACAGCTGCGCTGTTGTCATGACTTGCGTTTTCCGTGAACGGCCCTGCCTTGTTACCTACCCGCGTTTTCCTGACGCTTTTTTCCCCGCCTCCTACGCTGCTTAGTCTTGCCTCTTCCCTTGGATTATTCTCTGCACCCGAGACTGTAAAGAGGTTTCCCTGTATCATGATGTTTGTTCCTTTTCTCATCTAGTGATCGTCACGATGTACAGGATGTAGATAAGTGTCACATTCTCGGTGCAGTGGTGTGCCATCCTGGGAAAATATCCCTTCTCATAAACCTCCGATAGGAATAAGAGAGGGAGTAGGCATGGGAATCTGTCCAAGGAAGAAAGTTCAAGGGGAGTAAAGCAGAGTTTTAAACAGCAGGTGGGCTTGGCCTACAGAGAATATATTTTCCTATTGCCCTACTCTGTTTCAGTTGTCTAAATGCAGGCAGATGAATACTGCAAGAGAATTTTGACCTTACTTAGACACTGAAGTCCGTAGTCATATTGCACTACATCTAACAGACATGAAACTTTATAAGACCACTCTTGTAGTGCTGGATTTCTGACATGTGTTCCTCAGAACATTTCACATTTTTCTCTTGATTGTTTATAAATGATATGTTGGTATTAGGAAACAGGGAAAGGAAGCCATTACTGTCTGTGAGGTTTGATAAAAATTTGGTAACTGTTCTTTCAAATCAATTTGATATCTTGCATGAAGAGATCTAATCAGCTGGGAAATAGAGGTAGGATAGTAATTTTGAGAGAAGGTTAAATTCAGTTGAAAGGAAATTTTGTTCTACTGTAAATATATAGTTTTCAAAGAAAATCTCAAATCCACAGATACCTCTGAAAGGGAACTTGTGCAAAATTGACAGTTGGCTAAACAATTACCACATTTGCTTCTACATAGTTTATTTCATCAGTAAATATTTTACTGATAAATGGTTCTGAGCTGCTGTTTTATAGCGCAGTTGATTTTTTCCCCTCTGATTTTTCATCATAGTAAAGCTGTGGTAATTGTCCTAATAATGAAATATGCTCTGGCTGTATGTATGATGTATTTATTAATTATTATTGCAGAAGAGAAGGAAGACTATACAGAACAGTGTGTATGTATGTAGATGTGATAACTCTGTATTGTAAGAACTCTGGTATTGCCACAGTGACTGAAATTTATGAAGCTGTTTATACTTTGCCAATGGTATGTTGCATTACTTCTGTTATCATCACCAGCGTTATGCTTGTAAATAGTGTGTAGGCAGAGTTTGGATTTTAAGTATTTGAGGATCCTGTTGTATGCTTGACTTAGACCAAGTCACTCACACTTTGTACAATTTTTACAGCTAACTTTTCTGAGCAAGTAGTTGAAAGCTTTCCATCTGATATCCCTACTGGTATATACTATGGATGGGCCTGTGTTGGAAATGGAGATGTGCATAAAATGGTTTTGAGCATAGGATGGAATCCCTTCTATAAGAACATTAAGAAATCAGTGGTAAGAAATTTGCATTTTGTGGAATTTTTATTGTATGGATGAATTTTAACAAGGTACGCAAAATTTGATTGATGAATGATGTCTAGGAATTTGTGCACCATTAGAAATGCATTTGTTATCTATATAATATTTATATTCTGAAAAGAATGTACTCTCTGTAGCCAGAGAGTATGAAGATGAAGTTGAATAAAGTTTTTCTTTCTTCTGTTCCACCATTTCTTAACTACTTCCAAAATTAAAATACAACAGTACTTGAAATGATGATGGTTGCTTGACTTGCTGATAGCAAATTGAGCATAAACTTGGTTTATGCATTGTAATGCATTGAATTTACTGGTTATGAGAGCCCTAGCATAAGCTGGAACATAGTATTAGTCTGTTGTTCTCTGCAATGTATCTGCATTTCAGATAGAAGATGTTGGGGCAGCTTAATTTGTAATTATTTTTTAATTAATTCTTCTCTTAAACAATGAAATCCATACGTGAGATGCTATGGCTTGATGTACAGAATAAATATTTGAAGGCATATAAGGATGTAAGGATGGAGAAATTAAAATCCTGAGCTGTGACAACTGTGGGGTTTTTTTTGCTGTCAGGTGCTGGTGCTTTTTCTGAGTCTTGCAGAGCTCTCTTTTATTTGTTGAAAACAATTTTATTTGTACATGAATCTCTACTTCTGTTTGTCTTAGACAAATGCATACTTTAAAAATTTTTTGCAGATAACTTTTCTGAGCAAGTAGTTAAAAGCTTCCCAAATGATAGCTCTGCTGGTAGATGCTCTGTGTTGGCCTATTTTGGAGCAGAAGTTTTGCATGAGAAAAGTTTTGAGAGTCAGGTGAAACCATATCTTAGTCTGGACTTGCTCTTCAATTTTCTCATTCAGTTCCCTTAGGAGATGGTTGTAAAAGCTCTCCCTGAGCCACCTACTTCTATCAAAATCTTCATAGTTTATTTGAATGTATCCATGTGTTGATGAAATAACATTTCCTGCCTTGGAAGCTTTGAAGCATTTCTCCTGATGTCTAGGGATGTGGGTTTTGGGGTTTTTTAAATTGGTTTGTTAATTCAGTCTTTTTGTTTGGTTTGGGGGCTTTTTGCTTTGGTGGGGGGGGTTGGTTTTTTTTTTGTGGTTTGTTTTTGTTTTTTTTTTTTTTCTTTTTTTTTTTTTTTCTTTTTCTCTTTATACCCCTTTTAAGGGAGTAATTTTTTTAATTCCATGCAGAGTGCAATTCTACTTCCTAATACAAACTAAAGCCATGGCCTTTTAATTTTTGGATTAGACATACTATACTAAATGTCCCTTTTATTTTTTATCTGTTGAGAATTTGAATCTAGGATATTAGGCCTAAATGGTTACAGAGAGGGAAATAAACTCTTCAGTTGATAATAATTGTCCACTTACTTCTCTTCCTTTAGGAAACACACATTATCCACACCTTCAAAGAAGACTTCTATGGAGAAATTCTTAGTATAGTCATAACTGGATACATTCGACCAGAAAAAAACTTTGATTCCTTAGGTCAGTATTGGAGATCTCCGTCAAACTACTTTCTTTTTTGCCTTACTCATGCAGATTTTGTGTCTTCACTGTTCCTCCTTCCATCATGACGTGTTTTATTGGTTAACCTTTGAAATTTCAGTAAAATTTTTTTGTAATTTAAAAACAAAAAAAGCACATTTTCATATCATGCTAAAAACTGGCAGTTTTCTTTCATTCTCTGAGGAGTAATGCCAGAATCACGGGCTTGTCATGAAAGTCAAGTGTACTAATTTCTTCTTAAAATGCAGTTTTATTATTACTGAAACAGAACTGTTAACATGTCTTTTGGCAAACGAAGAGGATAGTGCTGGTAATGGGTAAAAATGCATCTTTAGCATGTTAAAAAAAGACATTTAAAAAGGAGAGAATTCTGCCTTTCAAACCTCATAGTTATATTCTACTTCTGTGATTGTTGTTTGATATTTTGTGCATTCTTTTTGCTTGTTACTCTGTTCAGAATACAAACCAACTTTTAAATATCCCTTTTCTTACCTTTTTCAGATGCACTCATTTTGGCAATTCAGGAAGATATTGAAGAAGCAAAAAGGCAGCTAGATCTACCAGAACATCTTAAACTCAAAGAAGATAACTTTTTTCATTTGCCAGAAGGCAAAATAGTAAACAACTGCTGAGAAAACCCATACAGCCTCTTTTTTTTTTTTTTTTTTCCTTATTTTCTCCTCTGTCATGGAGCTTTTGTATTTGTACTGCTGTCATAGACACTTTTGTGTCATATGTCTGTTAGGTGACTTGAGATCAGAACCAACCATACAAGATGGTTCCAGATTTCTTTGGCTAAGTCATCAATAGCCCAGTTGTTGCAGAATGGCTACGCGAC
>VXBN01012749.1:370564-388798 GCA_013397395.1 Sinosuthora webbiana | reverse complement strand
CCATCTCATGGTGCTGATCAAGGACCCCAATAATCCTTTTTACCTCCATCTCATGGTGCCCATTAAAAACCCCCAAATTATCCTTTTTGTTTTTATCTCCTGGTGCTGATTAAGAACCCAAAAGGATCCTTTTTACCTCCATCTCATGGTGCCCATTAAAAACCCCCAAATTATCCTTTTTGTTTTTATCTCCTGGTGCTGATTAAGAACCCAATGTGGCCGTTTCTGTGCCACATCCCAAATATCTGACACAGATTTCCTGGATGGGGAATGAAGGAGCTCTTCTACCTGCCATTCCCAGGTGGAGAATTCCAAGGAAATCCCTTCTCCTCCCTCCCAGGAGCTCCCAATTCCGGGCCCAGTGGTGGGGAAAGCAGTTACATAAATGCTGCAGGAGCTGAGGGGGAGAGTGAATGTCAAAGCCTGCTGGAACACGAACCCGGGAGCCTTGTGGGTTCAGTCTCTAACATCCATCAAACGCGATTAATTTTAATGTCACAACATTTTAATGTCAATTACTTTTAATGTCACGGCTCCCTGTTTACTACGGCGGCCGCGTTCCCGAGCCGAGGGGAGATTCCTTCCCCCCCCCCACCCCCAAAAGAACTTTTAAGAGCAAATAAATAAACAATTCAGGATAAATGCTACAAAACAAGCAGCAGCCTCCCTGGTTTTTGGAGAGGGAATCTATTCCAAAGGCGCTGAGGGAGAGCGTCACACTGAGAGAGGATTTCGCATTTAAGGCCAAAATTCTATTTAGTAAAAGTTCTCTTCTGCTCTTTATTTTTTTTTTTTTTTTTTTTCTGGCCATAAATTTGGCAAATTCCAGATGCCAGCTGGAGACGTGGCTTGATATTATTTGCATTAGCCAGGGATATTTTTTATTTAGGTGCTGCATAAAGAATAGCAGAGTTGTGATTGCTGGATCTTAAAAATTGTGTGCAAAAAGAAACAGCAGGAGAGTTAAGACTGATGAAAAAAACCTCATAAATGAGTGTTTGAGACTTAAAATCTTTAGGTTATCTTTTGGCAGAGGGGGAAAAAAAAATAAATCAGCTGAAGGTTTTCTTTTTTTTGGAGGGCAACTCCTCACAATTCCCATTTAAATGTCACCCATTTAGCAGCCCGGACTCGCATTCCAGTTCCTCCAGCTTTATGTTTTCCCCCTGAACTTCTGTTTGCTAAATGTTATTTTAAAGAGCTGGTGAGGCTGACAAAGCCTCAAACTCCCCGGGGTTTCTCACGAGGACAAAAGCAGCCTTGTGGATATCTTTAGAGCAAATTAGAAGGCTGAGGAGAAGTCAGGCCTCTAATATGAAACTGAGATGGGTCACAAAAGATGTTTGAACAGGCAAACTGAAGTAAAACGGGAAAGTGACTCAGACACCTGCATGGCCTTTTTTAGAGTCCAAAAACCGTCATTAAAATAAATTTCTGCACCTGTGGCCTTTTTTAGAGTCCAAAAACCGTCATTAAAATAAATTTCTGCACCTATGGCCTTTTTTAGAGTCCAAAAACCGTCATTAAAATTAATTTCTGCACCTATGGCCTTTTTTAGAGTCCAAAACCAGTCATGAAAATAAATTTCTGCACCTATATTTGCATTCCATGCTGGTGCATGAAGCAGCTTTATCTCAGAACAGTGATTTTCAGCCCGTAGCAGCTCAGTGGGATCTTCTAAACCCACAGTTCCACCCATTTCAGTCCCAACCCGCGCAAAAACAGAACGCACCATTCAGCAACAGATCTGTCAGAACAGAGTGGGTGATTTTGACGGAGTTTCAGCCGGTTTTGGTGCAGCAGAGGCCACACAACATCACCTCAGTGTGTTTGCAGCCGGCAGCACCTTTGTTTTTCAGGTGAAACAACCCTGCTCGAGATTCAGTTTCTCTCCTGTATTAGGGTTAAATCTGCAGCCAGCAGAGCTCAAAGCCCCTCGTGTTCCGTCCTGCAGAGTCCTCAGAGGGGCTGCCCTGATCCCGGGGAGGCTGAGCATGAACCAGCCCTCGGCTGTCAGATGCTGTTACATCCCGGGCTCATTAAGAGCCGGGATTTGCATGACTCGGTGAGTTTGGATTCCCTGAGAAGAGGGAGGATTATCCCAGCGCTCCCCATCTGGGCTGGGGGTGACACAGCCGGGAATGTTCACTCTCACCAGGCGAGCAGGTAAAGCAGGAGGGGCCGGACAGCACAACCGGACAAAATTCTGTGCGTGTGGCAGCAAACACAGCCCGGGGTCACCTCCAGGCCGGCAGAGGTGACATTCCTGGAGCTGCCGGGAGCAGCCTGTGCCCCGGGAGCGCTGCAGGGACCTTCACCCTGACCCAGACTGGGCAAAGCTCTCCGGGCTCCTCAGCAAAGCCCCACATTCCGATTATTTACACATTTCTCCTGTGCTGAGCCAGGCAGGGGCAGGACAGGCAGGGAGAGGTGAGGGCAGCTCCCAAAGCCAAAGCTCGACCCCCTCAAAAGGTTCCTCAGGGCTGTTTTTGTTTCAGCTCCTCCATCACTTTGAGAAAACCTCTTTTCTTCATCACAGCCGACATCAGGGCCACTCAAATCCACAGGTCAGATCTATAAACTCACCAGTGTCTGTGCATCCCAAATATCTGGAGACAATCTAACAGGCAAAGTCAATATTTTAAATAACTAGGAGCAAGTGAACAGGTTAAGGAAATAATTTTAATAACTGGAAACTTGCTAACAAGTAAAGTAAATATTTTTAATAACTGGAAAGCAGCTAACAGCCTAAGTGGACATCCCAAATAAATGGAGAAAATCTAACAGGCAAAGTGAAAATTTTAAATAACTGGGAACCAGCTGACATTCCACGTGGGCATCCCAGGGAACTGGAATCCAGCAGCTATCCCAGCCCTGGCTGTCCCTGGTTTTCTGCTCCACATCCTCCTCACTCCTGGCACCCAGCGCAGGGCACTTTAATGAGTGACTCTGGCTCTGACAATTAACATCGCTGATTGCTGTTCCTGCTGGATCTGCAGTGACAGGAATCCCTCATTTCCCTCTTTCCAGCCTGGATTTACCCCCCTGTGCTCCTCCAGCCCAGCCAGCTCAGCAGAAAGCAGCCACAGCTTCACCACGCCGCAAATTGTTTGTTATTCTTGCTTAGCAGAGAAGGGATAAAATAAAATAAAATAAGAAAATAAAAATACAAACAATCAAATAGCTCCACAGTGCAGATCAGAGCAGCCCAGACTGCCCCAGCCTCTGTCTGGGCCTCGTTAACATCCAGCAACGACCCCAGAGTGTCTGCCAGGCCACATCTGACATTTATACACAGCAAGCCCAATGCAGGACCCGACTGCAGGGTGATTGCCCCAGGGGGGGTTTGGGGTGGGTGGAGGCACCAGCATGGCTGGGGCAGGCGGGACAGGGTGTCCTGAGCAGGATCTGGGGTTGTGGGGAGTCCAATTCCCCCGCTCAGAGCTGCTCCTGCCATCCTGCAGGACCCAAACTGCTCCGGGGGCTGTGCAAGGGGGAAGATGTGGCCGTGGGTTCGTTCAGAAATGTTTTATTCAGGCTGTTTATCCTCAAAAGAGCGTTTTCCTTTTAGATTAAATTATCTGGACTCTGTTTATTCTAAACACAGGAGACAGGACTCAAGCATTTCCTCTTTTAGGAAGTGTGGTTGAGCGTATTTCCTACAAAATTTATAAAGAATTCAGGCGAGGGCTCGCGTGGCTCCTTAAGATTTCAAACCCTTCCTGGCTAAATGCTGAAAGAGCTGCCTCTGTCAGGGCACAGCTCCATCCCACTGACACGAAATACAAATGCAAGCAGACAGCAGCTATGAGCTCTTTGGAGAGGGCAGCCTGATAAAAGCCATAATCAAATTATTTACCAATACCCCCCGTTTTGTCTCAGGACCATGAATTCCATTATGGAATGGAATGTGTATATAAATTCCCTTTTATTTTAACAGCTGGGGGAGCCGAGGCTCCAACAGGATTTGTTGAAGGCGCCTCCTGGGCCTGGAGGTGAGATGAGTTTATCAGCCACACAATTGGGTTTTAGTAGTGAAAATTCTCATTGCAGGAGATGACAGAGTCACCACTGGGACTGGAATAAACCCCACAGATTTCTGTCTTCCCATCTCATCTCCTTACTAAGAATTCTGGCTTTTTTTTTGCTATAAAGACACCACGTTTTAAATGCCATTTTCCATGCTTTAATCACTGCAGGAGGGCTCCACCTCCACCTGAAGCTGCAGGGAAGTTTCCTGCTCGCTTTTCCAGGACTCCTGAACAGATCCTGATGAGAGCTGCTGCTCCCACCAGGAGAACGTGCAGGAACCCCCAGGGCACAGCCCGGGCTGCTCCGGGATCTCTCCCCTCTCCCAGCTGCCCAAGGTTGCTCCAGGATCTTGAATTTTAGCAGTGAAAAGTCTCATTCCAGGAGATGACAGAGCCACCGCTGGAACTGGAATAAACCCCACAGATTTCTGTCTTCCCGTCTCATCTCCTTACTAAGAATTCTGGCGCTTTTTTTTGCTATAAAGACACCACATTTGAATGCTTTAGTCACTGCTCTTCCTGCAGGAAGCCTCCACCTCCACCTGAAGAGAAATGTTCTGAGCTGGAGGGAAATGTTCTGTTCACTTTTCCAGGACTCCTGAACAGATCCTGATGAGAGCTGCTGCTCCCACCAGGAGAACGTGCAGGAACCCCCAGGGCACAGCCCGGGCTGCTCCGGGATCTCTCCCCTCTCCCCAGGACATTTTCCCCGGCACGTCCATCCATTATGCAGCGCTCCCGCCTCGGAGGGGACAGGAGGAGACAAGCAGTGGCTGCTGTTTGAAGCGAATAACATTTCTCTGCTCCATCCAGGCCTGCCCGGGCGGCGGGGGAGGCTCTTTGGGCGCTCTCATCATCATTACCTGCCCAATTAGTGCTGTTAGAACGCGCGCCTTGCACCACGAGCCGCCCGGTCCCGCTGCTCCACCAGCTCCCTCCACCAGGGGAATTCTTCCTGGGTTATTTTTAATTCTGCCTCATAATCAGGCCCTAATTTTATGCATATTGGCTCAGGGTATTTTTTTTTCCCTTTTCTCCTGCGTTGTCAGTCTGCTTGTCACATCCTTGCTGAAGGGGATTCCTCACTTTAGGTCCTTCTCTTGCTGGGCTAGGCTGGCCTCTTTCGCTTGAGGATTATCGGCTCTGACAGTGCTGACACAGAAAAAATAGAGCCCCGGAATGATTTCAGACCATGAGCAGGGATGTTTCCTCCAGAGCTGCTCCTGCCCTTTCCTCCCAGAGCCCAGACCCGGCCTAAACCCCTAAACCCAGCTCCTTCTCCTCACCCCGAGCCTCTGACAGCCTCTCCCTCACTTGCTGATGGAGTTTTGGAGGCCACACACGGTGTCCCCTCCATGAATTAAAGCTTTCGGTGTCACAGCACAAGGGACATTAAATCAGCCAGGGGAGAAGGGAACTGGATCTCCTCAAAGGCAAGAACATCACAAACATCCTAAACCCAGGGCAATTCACTCTCGCTGCCAGGCAGATCCTAATTCCAGGCAAAGACATCTTTTCTAGGAGAGACGGTGTTGAGTGAGCTCTGTCCCAACCTCCACACAGATATTTCAGAAAAAAAATAACCCAGAATTTATTTGCTTTTTACTCTTTGGAGTTTTTTCTCCCCTCTGTTCAGCTTTTACAAGATGATCATAAAAAACGAAGCAGCGTTTAAATCAGCAGTGGGGTTGGAAGTGATAGCACAGGGTTAAAATGCTTCTAAAAATCGTGGGAATTGTATAAAACAGATTTAGGGGAGGTGGAAAGAAAGGCTGGGCCTGGATAGGCCTGGGAAAGGGAACCAAAACTAAACCAAACCCTGGAAACAAAGGTTGGGTTTTGTCTTTACTGGATCGTGTGAAACTGCACCTGCACAACCATAAATGATAAATGATGTGATTGTCAAATGTGATGACTGTTTGGTAATTGAATGTGATCATTGTTTAAGAATCATGAGGAACGATGTTTGGGGGGCCTGATGGAAACTACAAGAATTCGTACAATAGGACAATATGGGTTTAATAATTAATATGTAGTTAGATAATGAAAGGGTATAAAAACATCCATCCCGAATCCATGTGGGAGTCAGATTTGTGTCCTGTACCCCGGATTCCCAGAGCTCCTCAATAAAAGCATCTGCATATAATAATTCTGTGATTTTGTGTTTCAGCGTTAACAGAAGAGCAGCCCTGAATTCCTGCCTGAATCCGCTCCCTCCTTGCAGGAACCTTGAATTAATTTCCCTTCCACGGGCTGAGGCTGTTCCCGAGCCCGACTTGCTAAACCATGAGCTTTCAGCGTGGAGAGAAGACAGAGAAACACTCAGAGAATCCCAGAGCCCATCAAAGGCTTCTAAAAGCCCCAAACCCCCCAGAGGAGACGAGCACACAGAGTTAACAGAGCTCCAGCACACTCCCAGCCTGGCTCATCAGCACCAAGCCTGCCAGGAGCTGTTTTATTTTTTTATTTTTTTCCTGGGCGGGCTGGGTTTTCCACAGAAAAGGAGAATATCGAGAGGACGAGCCCGAGGCCAGGAACTGGGAGGAAAAGCTGCAGCCAGCAGCAGAGGGATGCTGCACACGTGGGTTGGCAGCACAAGGGAGGGGGGAGAGGCTCCGAGGATGCTCCGGCAGGGGGGAGGGCAGGCAGGAGTGGCACTGGAAGGAGAAAGGTCCCTGCATGTGTCCTGTGCCATTGCAAAGTGATCAAAAGGGTTTGCATTCTCAGGGTTCTCCTCGGGGAAGACAAATTTTATTGGGCAAAATGAAGGAAATCCCTCTGCCCAGCACAGCCTCTGCTGGGTGATGGTAAAAAAGGGTGTGAGAGCGCAGGAGTGAACCACTCATTGCAAATAATCTGGTTTTTTAATTCACTTATCACTGAGGTGGGGTAGAACATGCCCTGCACCACCATCATAACCCTCAAAACCGCCCTGAAAACCCAGCAGGTTGTGTTTTGTCAGAGCATTGGTGCCTGAGAACAAAGAGCAGCCTCCAGCAGGGCTCAGGAATCCACAAACAAGGCAGGAAAATGTCAATATTGCCTAACTGGCTAGTTAAAATCATTCTACATGCACGAATAATCAGCTTTTGTCATCAGCTTTGGTTTACCCCCCCTGCATGTTTTATTTAATTTTTTTGTTCTGTTTGTCAGGAGGAAGGGCAGGAAGTAAAGAATTCATTGAAGCTGGATGTCTTCAGTTCTATATTCAAGCTTTTCTGCAGGAGTTTGTGCTCTGGAATGACACAGAGAGATGCTAACCACGTGTCTGGCTCCTTTGGACAGCAGGCAGGACAAAACCAGGTTTAAGCCTGGTTAAAACTTTGGGTTCCCGTGCAAACCTTGGAGGCTGGAGGGTTTTAGGAATGGTGGCAAACAGGCAAAGAAACAATCCCTGCCTCAGAGTGGCTTAAAATCCAGAAAAATATCAATATAGCCAGAAAAAAAACCCCAAAAACCCAAAACAATATATCCAGAAAAGGTATCAAGATATCCAGAAAAATATCAATATATCCAGAAAAAAACCCCAACAAAACAGCGTGTCCCAAAAAAGTGTCGATGTATCCAGAAAAATGTCAACATGTCAAGAAAAGATCTCAAGGTATCCAGAAAACTATCACTATATCCCGGGTGTCCCCACGCTCATAAATTCCAGAGGACTCATCCTCTATATCACTGGGAATGGAGACACTGGAAACTGAGAAATGAAGCCATGAATCACACTAACTCATGAATCACTGGCAAAATCCAGGCTGGAACCTCGACATCCTGAATGCTTCTTTGACCAGAAGACACTCAACCGTTGCTTCAAATCCCGCTTTGAATAGAAAAAAAAGAAAAAAAAAATAGAAAAACAAATCCTGGTATTTGTCACCACAAAAGCTCTGCTTTGTCTGGCTAAAATTCCCTTTGTCTCCCAGCGAGAGCCTGAAACAATGGGAAGAGGAGAGGCTTTGCCCAGAGCAGAGACCACAGACAAAGCTGCACTGTGGGAACATCTCCACCAGCCCGGATGGATTCAAGCAGCTCCTTCTGTGGGATGCTGAGCTCCTGGGGCAGCACCAGCTGTCCCCAAGTGCCACCTCAGTGACACTGGAACCCGCCTCATCCAGAAAATGCCACAAAACCATCAGAGCTGACAACCAGGAGTGCTTGGGAGGTCTCACATGAAGCACGATGTGAAGTTGCTCAGGTGGAACTGAGCTGCTGAACCTCACTGAGGAAAAGGTTTGTGGTCTGCTCGGTGCTCCAGTGACAAATAACTCGTGTCTGAATGTCACAGCAGCATCCACCCTGCAAAGACACGCTGGTTTTCCTGGCAGGAGGGGATGGAGCTGGCACAGGTGGCTCCCAGCGACATCCAGCACCTGCAGATCTGAGTGAACACGAGAAAATCCTCTCCCAGCACTCAAACAGCAACGGGGGGTGAGGGCAGTGAGAAGCAATCACCAGAAACATCACTCAGCCAGGTCACTGGTAAATAGAATTTCTACCTGAAAAGTGAAATGTTGTCGGTCACCACATAAAGCTAAACCCCATTTCCTGCTGTTTTGGAAATGTCCAGGCCCAGAATCCTAAATTAACTCAGGTCCTTCAAACCTGGCTCTGAACTCCACACCAGGTTTGCTGCTCGTCCATTTGCACGGTGTAAAAAGAGTAAATAACCAATAATTCAATGTACAATCAGTAAATAAACACGAATGCAATGTACAATTAGTAACTAAACACAAATGCAATCTACAAACTGTAAATAAACACGGATGCAGTATCCAAATGGTCAATATGCATTTACACAGCACAAAACCCCCTTTTTGCAGAGCCCAGCCCTTGGACGCTGTGAAGCAAACGAAGCAAAGAGCTGCCAGCAGCCCCCGCGGTGAGCAGAGCCCCAGAGCCCAGTGCAGCACCACCGAGGGAGTGAGAGGCTTCACTGGGTGGGACTGAGAGCTCTGACACCATTTTCAGACTCTTTTTGTGCTCCAGGAGTTCCGAGTGAGGCTCCCAGAGACGTCTGGAAATTGGGCAGTGCTCCTGCTTCAATTTTTGAAGGGTGCAGCAGCCTGGGCTCATCTGGGCCAAACAAACTGCACCAAATCCTGGGGTTGGCGTCCCTGGAAGTCAATCAGGCTCCCCCAGGAGATTCTTGTATCCCTGGGCCAAAAACTGCATCAAATCCTGTGTTTGGTGTCCGTGGAAATCACTCAAACTTCCCCAGGAGATTCTTGTATCCCTGGGCCAAACGCTACACCAAATCCTGGGTGTTGGTGTCCCTGGAAGTCACTCAAGCTCCCCCAGGAGATTCTTTTGTCACTCAAGTTCCCCCAGCAGATTTTTTGTGTCCCTGGGCCAAACACTGCACCAAATCCTGTGTTTGGTGTCCCTGGAAGTCCCTCAAGATCCCCCAGTAGATTTTTTGTGTCCCTCAATCTCCACCAGCAGATTTTTTTTGTGTCCCTGAGCCAAACTCACTGCACCACATCCTGGGTTTGGAGTCCCTGGAAGTCCCTTAAGTTCCCCCAGCAGATCCCCGTGTCCCATTTTGAGCCCTGGCTCCCCAGAGCAGCCCCTGTCTGTCTCAGGAAGGGTGGGGGATTCTGCTGCTGCTGCTGCTGCTCTGAACCCGGTGCCAGCCAGTGCCTGGGGAGGATGAGACAATCTCCTCAGCGCTGCTCAGCAAGGCAGGATCCACAGCAGGATCCCTCCAGCCTCACTCCAGCAGATCCACTCTGGAATTACCCTGCTCCAAATCTGCCTCTGCACCTCTCCCTGCGCAGCCCACTGAGAAACGCTGCTTTGTTCAGGAAAACGTGAAAAAAGAATAAAAAAAAAAAAAGCCCTGATGTTGGAGAACGTGGCTCCTTTTTTTTTTTCCCTCTTGTCCCTGGAATTGTGATTGGAAATAATTGGAAGTGTCACTGGAAGTAATCAGAAGTGACAGTCCCTGGGCTACGAGGCTTTTGCTTCGAGTCTAACGATCCCCCCGCAAAACAAAACCTAAATTTAAACAATGAAGTCATAAAGTGATTTGCCTTCAAGGTTGAAAACCCTGCAATATTTTATTTTTTTAAATAATAATAACAACGAAAGAGGAGTGCCTGACTCTGGTTCAGTTCAATATCCCAGGCTTGCTGTGTTAGATGAGAGCACAAAACACACACAGAGACACCCCGGGATTTCTGGCCCTACCTGGCCAATGAAGGTCCAGATCTGCATTAAACACTCCTGTGACCTTTCAGATTCTATCAAGTCTTCAAGGAAAAGCACAGCCTGAGTGATCTGAGCTGTGAGACTCATCCAGCACCCACCTCAGATATTCCAGATACTGGAAAACCACCTAATCCCGATATTTTGCTGAGGCACAAAGGGAACGGAATGGAGTCATTCTTATTTTTTTTTTTTACATTTTTATAAAGGCCTCCTAACAGCCCATCCAGACACTTAGGAAAAGAATTCACCCAAAAGACCTCACAGCCACGATGCACTCCATGTATTTGCCAGACAGAAAATCTCAATTTTCCTTTTTTTTCTTATGCAGCACGAAGTAATTCAGAGAGCCAGCACCCAGAGCCCGGGATTTCCTTTCTCTGAGGTTTCTCTGAGAGCACAGCAGCACTCAACACCACGGGTGGAGTTCCTCGGCACAGTGGTACCAAAAAAAAGCCATTAATATGTGATAAATAGTGATAAAAATCAGCATTAATAAGGAATAAGTATCAGCATTAATAAGGGATAGATATCACCATTAATAAGGGATAAGGATCACCATTAATAAGGGATAAATATCACCATTAATAGGCGATAAATATCTTACTAGAAAATAGAGATGAGGAATATCTCACTAGAAAATAAAGAATATCTTACTAGAAAATCAAGATAAGGAATATTTTACTAGAAAATAAAGGTAAGTCTCTGCAGGTGGCAGGTGAGGGATTTCAGCTTGGGTTCAGCTGTTTGTTAATGACCTGCACATCTCTCTGTCCACGTTTGGGGATGTCTCAGGAGGAAAAGGGGTTTAAGTCAGAGCTGCAGAGGTTTCAGGCGTGTTCCATCACCTGTGCCTGAGGTTCCTCTTTCCCCAGATGTGATTTAGGTGTTCTCTGTGCCATGTGGCCCTGCTGGGGTGGATAAAGCTCCCTCTCAGTGACCCTCGGCAGCCCCAGCCCAGCCCAGCCTTGCCTCTAACCCTGCACGCTCCATTTGCAGGAGAGCAGCCTCCCCCCGCCAGGCAATGTCACCAGCACCCCCCAATCCTCAGTGACCTTTTCCCTCCAAAGGGAATTCCACTGCAGGCACCGAGCTGAGCTCCAGCCTCCCCACCCAGCCTTGTTTTCCTGCCACAAAAACGGGAAAATACAGGTTGGATATTAGGGAGAAGTTTTTCAGGGAAAGAGGATGAAGTACTGGAATGGTCTGCCCGGGGAGTGGTGGAGTCACCGTCCCTGGGTGTGTTTAAGGACAGACTGGATGTGGCACTCGGGGCCAGGGTTTAGTTGAGGTGTCAGGGCTGGGTTGGACTCGATCTTGGAGGTCTCTTCCCACCTGGTGGTTCTGGGATTGTGTGAAAATCGTGGCAGGTCCCCAGGAGGAGAGAGGGGCTGGGAGTGTTCTGTGCTGTGGTTGATCCCTGTGGGACAGCAGATCTGACACCCTGGGGCTGGGCCTGGGAAATCCCGAGTTAAACACTGGCCCTTTTCAGCTGCCAAATGATTTCCTGGAGAAGGGGAAGGAGCAGATGAGGACAGGATGGGGTTTGTGGGCTTCCATCACATCCAGCACCTTGGAGCTGCCCTGTCCCCTTTACAACTTGTTGGAAAGAAGAGACAGAGCTCCTTAAGGGGTCAGATAAACAGACCAAGGTGCCAGGGTGTGGCTCAGGAGAGCCTGGCCTGGTGCCCACCCTCCTTTCCTAGGGCTGGGATATTTCTGGGAGGAAGGAGCAGCTTTATTCTGGGTTGGTAACGCTGTCCAGGGCTCCAGGCTCCTGCTGAACTCACCTTCCCTGCGCTCTGGCCAAGGAAAATTCGATCCCAGGCTGGCAGAGGTGGCTGCCACTGCCCCCAGAGAGCCCAGGGGACGATCAGGATGGAATTCAGCCCCGTGCCTGGTGACTCCTCACACATTATTTTCCATTGTTGTGCTCCCTGCCCAGCCGTCCCTGCGTGCTGCCCTGTCCTGTCATTGAGGCTCCATCCACAGACCTCCCTGACCTCACTTCACCCCTGACTTTTCGCCGGGCTGCTTCTGTAAACCAAGCACTGCTAAAAACAGACGAGGACACGGCTTTGGGGGAAAGAAAAACAACCCAAAAACAACCCAAAAAAACCTACCAAACCAGACCCATTCATCTTTTCAACCAGGCACCGCCGAGCTCCCTGTGCACCCAGAGCAGCCTCTCCTGCAGATGTGCACAATAAAACACATTTCGGAGGCACAAACTCTGCCTGCAGCCTGGCCTAACACGGGGCACTGTTTAATTAGAAATTTAAGGTGTATTTTGATTAAATTGTGGGCAAAATACACAGAAAACAGCTGGAAGCCCCTCGCTTTGCTGCTACTACACACAATTTTTAGTCCAGTGTAACAAAGACTTTGACATAAAAGCTTCTCCAAATCCATTTAGGACTGGCAGAGGGGCTGTTTATATCTCCTTCCATCTCAGAGAACAAATCCCAGACTGCAAACCTGCTGAAAGCCCCACAAACCTCTGTGTTTGCCTGGAGGGGGACAGGGGTGTTTGCAGTGATCCTGAGGGTAAACACAGGGATATCTCCCTGCCGGTTGTGCAGTGGCATTTCTGGGAAGAACCTCTTGCACAAAATATCCTCCTGAAGTGGGCCAGGGCCCCCCAAAAACAAACCACCAATTCTGCGTGGAGGAGACAAGGCCTGGGTGGGCACAAAGGCAAAACATGGCTTGTTTTTCCATGGGAAATTCAGAGAAGTTGCCTTCCCTCTGCCTCTACTTCCCATAAAAATGAATCCTTCTCCACGGTTTTGGTGCGTTGCTTTTCCTCACCCTTTTCTCCCTCGCGGTAAAATGGAAAAAGCAGAAAGGACAGGAAAAAAAAAAGAAAAAAATAACCCTCCAAAATTAACTTTTTTGGGCTTTTTTAGGTGTTAAAAATCCCAACTATTCCACACAAAACAAAGCCCCACTGGAGGAAAAAAAAAAAACAGGCAATTTATCATCAGCAAATATTTGATGCAAACCATCCCTGGCTTGGGAAGGATTGGAGTGTCTCAGGAGGAGTGTTAACCCTGATACTCTGCCAGAGAGCAACTCAATTATGTCTGACTCCCTTGAATTCCCCCTGGAGCTCCAAATGGATCCTCTGCTTCCCTCTATTCCCCTTTCCTCAGGTGTTCCCAGAGCAGCGTCCTAATAACGACCTGGAATTAAATCCACACTCCCCTGACAGCCTGAATATCCCACTCAGCCGATGTTTTGAGAGAAATCATCAATTCCACGAAGGTGTCCTGGGGAGAAAAGTCCTTTTTTTTAAAGCTAAATGCACCACCGAGTTCTCTGCATTCCTTCAGGAGCCAGTGACAAAGGGGAGGGGAAATCGAGACATAAAAATCACACAAAACTCCTTTTCCCAGCTGCTGGTTGGGGTTTTTTTTTACGCCACTCCTGGGCCAAGGTTTGTGCTGAATTTTATAAGAAAATAAAGCAGAGCCCTTGTGCCACCAACCTCCAACACCACGGAACAGTCAAAGGCAAGAGGAGGAGCCAAAGGGAACTGGAAAAAGCAGAGCCCTTGTGATATTTTAGTTATCCCTGAGAAATTCTGGAGCTATCTGGAAAATCAGCAGAAATAGGGGTCCATGACCTTTGTTTTAGGCAACCTGAAAATTGTCTTCTCTGATTTCTACAATTTCTGGGAAATCAGCAAGGATTAAGGTCCATAACCTTTGTTTTAGGCAACCTGAACACTGTCTCCTTTGGTTTTCACTCCTGAAAAATCAGCAGGAATAGAGATCCACAAAGCTTTGTTTTAAATAATCTAAAAATTGTCTCCTTCGTTTTTAACTCCTGGAAAATCAGCAGGGATAGAGATCCACAAGCTTTGTTTTAAGCACCCTGAAATGTCTCCTTTAGTTTCTGGGAAATAAACAAGCTTCGTTTTAACAAAACAAAGATTTGTTAAAACGAGGATTTCACAACCTGAAATCTGTCTCCTTTGTTTTCTGGAAAATAAAGCTCCACAAGCTTTGTTTTAGGCGACCTGAAAACTCTCCTTTGTTTTTTTTTTACTACTTCTGGAAAATCAGCAGGAATTGAAGTCCACAAGGTTTGTTTTAAGCAAGCTGAAATGTGTCTCCTTCGGTTTCTGGGAAATAAAGATTCACAAGCCCTGTTTTAAGCAAGCTGAAATCTGTCTCCTTTGCTTTCTGGGAAAATAAAGCTCCACAAGCTCTGTTTTCAGCACCCTGAAATGTCTCCTTTGGTTTCCACTCCTCCTGGGCAGCAGCATCCCCTTGAATCCACAATTCCCAGCGCGCTCCTTGAGAGCAGGGACATTTATTTAAAAAAACCCAACAATCCCAGTGGGTTTTGCTTTTCTGTGGCCCAGGACAGAAGGTTTAGGGAGCGGGATGGCAAGGACAAAGCTCCCAGAGCAGGGACAGGGAGGGTTTTACACCCGAGCACAGCCCCGGGGCTGCTCAGTGCCTGCATCATCTCGGATTTCCCAGCTACCAGCCCGTGGGTACCTGGGCAAATGCTGCTGTCAGAGGCGATTCCTCACGCCAGCAGAGCCCTGCAAGGAGCTGCTCCAGAACCTTTTTCCCGGTGCAGTGAGCCAGGGGGAGGCTGGGGGTGCTCAGAGCTGCGGCTGCAGCGCCCTGGGACAGCCCTGACAGAGATTCCTCAACCTCAGAGCAGGGAGGGCAGGGCTGGGCTCTGTCAGATGGCCCCATGTCCCGTCTGGGTCACCAAAAACTGATGCCCTGGGGAGGCTGAGCTGGAACAGAGACTGGGCAGAGCTGGAGAATAAAGTGGAGATTTATTGAAAGGGCTTTAGGGTACACCTTGGGCAGGACAAGACCCTGGCCAGGGCCACACCCAGGGTGGACCGAAAATGGTCACAAAATGGACACAAAAAATGGCTAACAGGCCACGAGGTCTTACAATTTTATAAGTTTTGGTCCATTTGCACATTGGGGTTTAATTGTCCAATTCCAGCTCCAGGTTGTGAGGTCCCATCCTTCTCGTTCCTCCCTCCAGCCCACCCTTGTTTGTGCCTTTGGGCCTGAAAGTTGTCCTTGGTGTGCAGCAGGAAAAGGATTTGTTTTGTGTCCCTGCTGTGTGCAGAGCTGAGTGACACTGACTGTGAGCTCAGAGCTGCCCCCCTGGGCAGCACAGAACCTGAAATACATCAAAGCTCAAACTTACAGCATCCCTCAGGAGGGACTTTTGCTCTCAGCGCCACCCCAAAATGACATCCCAGCTCCCACAGAGCACATCTGGATCAGGTAATCACTAATAAAACTATTATTTTACTGCACAGGGGTGGATGATCCCTGCCAGCACGTCAGGAAGGTGGGTGAGTGATTGGGGCTGGCACTTCTCCTCTTTTGATCCCCAAATCCTGCAGTTCCTGCAGGGCAGAGCACTCACACCAGCCACCAGCTAAGGAAAAAGCACCTGACACCAGCCCATAGAAATAACCACCCCTGCAAACTGTTCTGATCACGAGAAAATCAGCTTTTTCCTTGAATGGGTCACCAAAAACATTCATGGTTTACCTGGAGTGGGGGAAAGGCAGAGGAGATTTCCCACCCCGTAAAATTTAAACCAAGTCATGAACACATCTCAGTGAAAGCATTGCCTACTGCAATGTTCTAATGTGAAGCTTTTCCACTCAGAAGTGAAGAACCACCTCAAAATCCTGCTTTTCACGGGTGCAGGGTGTGACAAAGGGAGTTTGTGGTACCTGGTTCTCAGTCCCCAGCTGGTCACAGCCGTGTCACGCTCACAGGCAGAGCGTGGGCCACCTTCCCCTCTGCACCTCTCCTGGCAAAGTGAGCCTGGCCGTGCTCTTGGCCACACTCAGCAAAGTCTTTCATCTCCTCTTGTTTGAATAAAGTCTCCTCCAAAGACGTTGGCTCCCGTTTCCTGGCTGCTCACACAGCTGCTCGTGTGCCCCGGAGAGGTAAACAGTGGAAAAGACAGGAATTGTGTGTGTTGGGATGTTTAATGATGAAAACCCAAACCTTCCTCTCAAGGCTCCTCTAAAACCAGGTTTTTTCCACATTAGTCTTCACTTTATCAGTAGAAAGAAAACCCTAGCAAGGCAGCACTGGCAGTTCTGCAGGTTTTTACTGCAGAAAATCCAGGCTGTAGGCAGCAAACCCGACTCCCCAGGCTCCTGGTGTTCAGGAGGATCTTGGAACAGGGAACCACAACGTTCCCTTACTTCTCCCTGGACTTGCCTCTCAGCTGCCCAAGGAGCAGGAGGACCAAGTCCTCTGCTGGCGAGGCAGGTAAAGCTCAGGGGGCAGCTCAGTGATCCTGCAGGACCAGGCAACAAAACATCCCAGGTTTTCTCTGAGGTTTGAAGACAATTCTCTCCTCACCAGTGCTCGGACAGGAGAGACTCAGAGAAACCTGACTGCAGGTGAGGGCAGAGAGTCTTTTTTTGGTCATTCCTGTCCTCCTGTCACAGTGGAGGTGCTGAGGGTGCATTGATAAAGCCAGTTGTGGTTTACAGATAAAAGCAGCAAAGGCAAATTGTTGTTATTTTACAGACAAACCCTCCTTGTCTGCGGCAACAGTTTGTTCCTTTCGCTCCAAACCTTCAGCGTTTTGGAATATTGAGCAGCTGGACAGGACCAAAGGCTGCAATTCCCGTTGTCTCCATCAGCCAGGTGGGCAACCAACCCCTCTGTGCCCCCATTTCCCCCAGAGCTGCCTCCTGAAGGGCTGAGCAGCCCCTGGCAGGAGCTGAGCTGTCCCTAACGCTGCCCTCTCATCTCCTGGAGTCCCCAGGACACAGAGGCACAAACGTGCAGGTGTGCAGGGCACAGGGTGCTGCCTGCTCTGCCCAGATCCTCCTGCACTTCCCTACAGATAAAACCTTCAGCATCAATCCCCAGGGCAAAAGCCACTCCTCCATCCATCAGCAGCTGGACAAATGTTGTGTTTGATCACCAAACCTCCCTCTATAGTCCACGTTCCCCACCTGGGGGGCTCAAACTGGGCTTTCCCTGGCACGATCCTTTAGAGCTGTTCGGAACTCCTGTCCTGCCTGTCCCCCAGCTCCTCCCAGGGCGGCAGAGACCAGCCCAGGGGCTGTTCTCACACCTGGAGCAGGTTCCCGGCACACAGGAGGAGATCCCAAAGGCTAGGATGGCCTGGAATGGCCTGGAATGGCCTGGAATGGCCAGGCAGGGCAGAGGTGCAGCTGGGCCGGTGCTGTCAGAGGTGACACCTGGGCCGGTGCTGTCAGCAGGACGGGGTGAGCAGGAGGGAGGCACAGCTCACTGCTCACCCCTGGAGGAGCAGGAGCCCCCTCGGACACCTCAGGGCTGCCAACACAGCCCTCCAGCTCTCCTTCACTCTCCTTTTCCTTCCTCTCTTTCCATTCTCTGCTCCACAAATCCACCTCTCTTCCTTTTCTTTCCCTCCTCTCAGCAGCCCTTCCTTGCCTTCCCCCCTTTCTCTCATCCTTTTCTCCCCAACTCCTCCCTCCTGCACTCCAGCACATCTGTTTCTAATCTTAGGCACCCGTTGCAAACAATAACCCCTTTTCATTTTCCACATCTGAGCGCCGGGTGCCCGACCATTCCGCACACTTACACAAATCTGACACTCTGCCCCTGAAACAAAGACATTTTATTCGCCTCGTTTCGCCCCAGAGGTGCAAGCCCCTCTCCCGTTTAGCCCTGAAAGGCGCTGCCCTCTCCAAACAACAAACACACGCTCTCCCAAACGGGTCTGTTTGACCAGCACTTTTTAAAATTAATCTGAATAATCAGAGGTCTCTGGCTGTCAACCTGCTCACGAAGCGACCAGAACGGGCTCGGAACTCAACCAGCACCGAAATTACAGTTTTCCATGAAAGTTTCCTCCTTACAAACCCCCTTTTCTCCAACTCACCAGAGCTGAATTTCCAGCACATGGAGCGGGCTGGTGGAAGTTTGACGAAATTAAAGCTGAGCAGCAGCAGCAGCAGCAAAAAAAAAAAAAAAAAAAAGCC
>VXBN01012749.1:348812-370529 GCA_013397395.1 Sinosuthora webbiana | reverse complement strand
CCGCCGACGCACGGAAAAAAAAAAAAAAAAAAGCCAACCTACCTAAGAAGAGGAGTGAAAATGCAGACATTCCGTCTCCCAGCAAGAGGGACTTCTCCTCCCTTTCTCTTTTCTTCCTCTCTCCCAAGGACGGCAGGCAGACCTGCACAGGATTCAAAGGAACGCCTCTGGAATGCGCCGAGCGTAATTGCATCCATGTGCCAGAAAAATAACCAACTTCACTCTTTCTTCCCTCCTGCTATTCGTCCCTTGGTCCATCTTCCATCCAGATCCAGCCACAGCTCTTTTTTTTTGGAGGGGAGGGATTTTTTTGGCTGCAAATTCAGGGCCCTGAGAGTTTTTCTTGGGGGAGAGAAGAGAGGCAGCACGGCGAGGATTTTCACATCCACGGAGGCAGCACGGAACAGTTTTGCCTGTCTGGAGAGGAGAGAAGCAAAGGGGGGGAAAAAAAAAAAACCACTGAGCTCAATGTTCACCACATGGCTGCCTCCCACCAGAGCCCCTCCCTGCCATCAGCTGGGATTAATAGTGAAGACCAGTCATGTGGGTGAGGTAGGGCTGATTTCCAGCGAGGATACGGATATTCAGAAGAGAAACCAGAGGGTTTCTCCAGTGGTAAAACAGTTAAGTTTGAAGGCAGCATTAAAAATATTAAAAAAAAAGAAAATTCAGCATGGGAAAAAAAAAATCAGATTCGTCACCCAGGGGTTGGAGGGAGACTCTTGGATAAAAGCTCCTCAGGAGGATAAACACTCTCCCCTGGATGAATTCGCTTTGGGCTCTTTTCTGCGCTGGAAATTGGGGATTTCGGGCTCGCTGGAAGCCTCGCTCTGCCTGCTGCCTGCTTTTCCTCTTGCGTTTTTAGGAGGGAGAGAAATCCCTGAAAACCAGATTTAATTTCAGGTCGTAGCCGCGCTTCACCCATGAGGGGAAAGCTCAGTCGAGCAGAAACTGGGGGTGTGAGTTTTAACTCCCTCCCAAAGGGCATTTCCAGCCCATCTTCATCCTCACCCTCACGCAGGGGAGCAAGTTCTTAAAATTCCCTCGGGCACCCCAAAAATAAACACCCAGCGCACCCAGCAGAAGGGGAAGGGAGCAGATTTACCCACCTCTGTGCCTCGGAATACAGAGCAAAAAGAAATAATTCTTCCCCTCAGAACAGTTATGAAAGTGTTTGCGAAGCCTGGAGGAGAGCAGCAAAGCGTGGGCAAGGCTGCCAGCCTGTGGTTTGGGACATCACGCTCAGTTTTCCAATCTTTCTCTCCTTTCCCCCTGTAACTCCACCCACACACCATTTCTCTATAATTTTCTCCCAAAAAATCGGGGATAAAAAGCTGCTGTGCCTCTCCAGCGGCGAAAACAAACCCTGTGCAGAGCCAGGAATTGGACTCGGTGATTCTTTTGGTAGCCAGCAGTTCAGGATATTTTTTTTTTTTTTACGAAATACAGAAATATTTACGGAGCTCTCAGAGAGGGGGCACAACTCTTGGAAGCTCTGAAGGAATCTGGTACCTTTGGTGCTCATGACAGAGCCCTGTAGGTGTTTATGGGGGGGCAAAAAGAGTGCTGCCGGAATCAAAGTCTAGATTTGGATAGATCCTGAGAGAATAAAAGGGATAAAAATCTTCCCTCTGCACCCACTTTCATGGGAGTTTTATTTGTCCCTCCCGGCCTCAGAGGGAGACAAGAGAAGCACTTGGCTCCTCCTCTCCAGAACTGGTTTTTTTTCTGTGTATCACCGTGTTTTAAACAGCATTTTTATCTAACAGAGGCTGATTATCCAAATCCAACCTGTGCTGGGTGAATAGCCCAGTTCCCACAGAGCAGCTCTGCCCATCCCACACAACCAGAACCTCCAGAACCTTTCCCCACGGGCTTGACCAAACCTGCTGCTGGTTTTTCTAAAGAATGGACCCTAAAACTCCCTTGGTGAGGACGTGAATCAATGGAGAAAAATTCATTTAATGCCTCCCCAGCTCCTGCAGGCCAGGCAGCACCGAGCTTGTCCCTGTGCATTACGGGTGTGACAGGAGATGTGAATTCCCGGCGTCCTGATGGATTTAATGGGATCAATTCCTCCCCAGGGAGAGGGAGAGGAGTGCTGGCACCCTGCACTGCCTGCCCCAAATAAAACTTTGTTTTTAAAATGAGGCTGAAAGTTTTTAAAGTTTATTTAAAAATAAAGTTTTATTTGCCCTGCGAGGATGGGGTGCGCAGGGGGAGGAGGGTGGAAAGGGAGGGGCTGCAAAGATCTCCTCTTCCTCCTCAAAAATCTCCTCTTCCTCCTCAAAAATCTCCTCTTCCTCCTCAAAAATCTCCTCTTCCTTCACAAAAAAACCTTTTCCTCTGCAAAAATCTCCTCTTTCTCCTCAAAAATCTCCACTTCCTTGCAAAAATCTTTCTCTAGTCCCAACTGATTTTTTTTTTTGTTGATCAATTTATTCCTTTCACTCTGTTCTTCCTCCTCCAAGGAAGCACCTCCTTGAGCCTGAGCTGTCCCCCAGTGCTGCAGAGCTGCTCATTCTCTTCTTAGTGGTGTTTTAACGTCCCCATCACCCAAAACATACCCAAAAGCTGCGTTTTCTCCCCCCAAAAAAACTCCCACTGTTGCTGCTGAGCTCCCCCCTGGTGCTGATTTTTTATTGTCACTTCTCCAAGATTCCTTATATCAACTTTTCTCACTCAGGTTCAGCGATCTGAGCAGCTTCTTGATAAAGTCACTAAAAGAACAAAACTCATTCATCACTTCTAATCTCTTGATCAAAAAAAAAAAAAATTTCTGTTCTGTTTTTGGGGCTCCAACTGAAAAAAAAAAAAAAAGCACCAAGAACACAAGGAAAAAAAAAAAACAAATGACACAAACGAACCTCAAAATACAACAACAACAAAAAAATGTTAGGGGGGAGAAATGAAACCCTTCACCCAGATTCCTTTTCACAATCAGCCAGTGGAGGAAAGGCTGGGCTTTGTGTTTTGTGCTCTGTGAAGCACTTGTCGTTGTTGTTGGAGTTCTCCTCTCCCAGCCAGGCTTCAATAATTGATTATAAAAGCACAATCAGTCGTTTGGTATCAGTAGGAAAATCTCCCTTCGATGAGGCTCAGCACTCACAGTGTCACTAAATGTGTCTGAGGGGGAAAAAAATAACAACTCAAAAGCTCTTTAAAGCTCCGGAGCCTCGGTTGAGCTGAGCTCCGGGGTTGATTCTTGGTTTGTTTGAGGGGAAAACGCCCCTATTATTCTTTTTATTAGTCTTATTTTCCTCTGTGAGGCGGTGGAGTCAAAGTAGATTGTTCCTCACACAAAGAAAGAGCATTTTTAATCTTCTAACTTCACGCTGAATGTTTCAAAAAACAAAGGACTGAGCACAAACTAATTCTGCCTGAGAATTGTCTTCACTTTATAGAGATTTATTTCTTAAAACACCTCACTAAAAGTTAATAAAATCTGATCTACAAAACAACTGTGGATTTTGTTTGAGTTTTTCTGTTTTATTGTGGGTTTTTTTGTGTTGTTTTTTTTTTTCTTCCCCTAACAATAAATGTTTAAACCCTTTCAAACAAAAGTGTTGCAGGTACAAGGGTGAACTCTCGAGTTTTCTCTTCAGGATGAAACCCATATTTTGATACTTTAAACGTAAATTTGAAGCTTCTGGTGAACAAAATGGAAACAATTCTTTAAAATTGCAAAGCCACAGGTAACTTTTGTCCAGCTTCTCCCTCCTGCGCTCTGCTCTGGTAAACAGCAGGCTGGAGTTTACATTCCTGACCTCTTCCATCACGGGATGCAGTTCCTGGGAAACACTTCTGCCAGCCGCCTATGGACAAGCAAATCCTTTGCTTTGGTTAACACAACGTGAAATGTTTTGGCTAGCAAATTATTTTGCTCTTGATATTAGAACACATTATTTAGAAGAGCTGGCCTTGAAAAGAAATATCTTTGAAAAAAGAGAAATGTAAGGGAGAGCTTTATGAATTTTCCTATCAATGTCCTGAGCCCCACTCTGGTTCTCTTTTATTTCTCATTTATTCAGCTTTTTCTCTTGAATCTCTCATTCATTCAGTTGTTTCTCTTGTATTTCTCATTTATTCAGTTATCGTCACTTTTATTTCTCATTTATTCAGTTTTCTCTCTTGAATTTCTCCTAGGTGACCTGAGGTGTTTTTCTTTAAAGATTTCCTGAAATCCCTCAGATTTTTGGGGTGCCTGACCCAGCAAACCCCCGATTTTTGACATTTAAGGAAGGCACTTACAAACGGGACGCCTCCAGGCTGTTAAAAATTTTTAAAAAAATCATTGTACCCATGACAAACCCCTAATTTTCAGCCTGGTCTTTGATGGGTCTGGGTGTCCACATGCTCCAGGAGCTCCTGCTGCAGGTGCAGAGATGTTGTTGCACACGCTCATGCACGGCTGAGCTCCATCCCCCCCCCAGCTCCCGTGCTGCAGCTCGCTCCAGGCAAATGTCCTGCGAGGTTTATGTTTAAATAATGCCCTCTAAGATCATCATTTAACGGGTATGACTAATTCACTGGCAGCTGGGAGGAGTGAGGGCTCCCAGCCCTGCTCCTCCGGCTCCTCTCAGGGTGCTGGGGCTGGGACAGCGGCTCTGGGCGGCTGCAGGACCCTTGGGCAGCTCCCTGGTCGCTTGTTAAACCTCTCCTGACAGTGCCAGAAGCACCAATGAAAGCCATTTAAACCCAAAGGACACCAGAGAGGAAATCTTGAATCAGCACAAGGGACAGGGGTGAGAGGAATGGCAGATTTGTCTTTACAAACAAACTCTGGGTGTGCTGGGAGATAAAACCAGCACTGAGAGATAAAAGAGACAATGGGAAGGATTCCACCGACTGATGGATGGAAAAGAAGATATTTGACTTTACAAACAAACTGTGGGTCGGCTGAGAAATGGAATTGGATATTGAAAGGTGAAAGAAACAATGGGGAAAACCCATAAACTCCATAAGAATTTAAAAATTAAAAGGGGGGTTTATACATTAAAGGGGAATTTCGGGTGTTAGGGAGTCTGGGGAGTCTGGGCCTCTCAGGTACCTCAGCCAATGGGGAGAGAGTGAAATGGGGCTGGAAATTGGGATAAAAAGGAGGCTGCACCCTCCAAAAATTGGAGAGACCCCAGGGGAAATGCCCCATGCCCTCTCCCTTTATTGGAATAAAGTTCCAGGACTTCTCTGTCTCCTTTTTGGACATAAACCTCTGGCATTTGTGGATTAATTTTCCTACCAGGGGCCATGGGATCTGTGATGTGGGTGATGCTCTCAGAGGTTTCCCTCACAGCCCTGCCCCTGTGTCAGGACTGGATGAAATTCAGCCCTGTCCCTCAGAAGAGCTGGAACACTGGGATAAAAATGGTTGGACTCAGTGATCTTGGAGGTCTCGTCCAACCTGGTGATTCTGTGACCCTGGGATTCAGTGACCCTGTGATTCTGTGATTCTGGGGTTCTGTGATTCTGACACCAGATCTATTTCTCTCCTCGTCTCTGAGGCACTGGAGCCAGGTTTCTGCTGGAATTTTCATTTCCCACCAATGTGTTGGACTGATCCATCCAGTGCCACTCCTGTTTTGAAGGAATCCCGTTCCTTCTTTCTGCTTCTTAATAAGGGGCTGATAAATCACCCTGAAAAATCACTCCTGCTCTGTTCCTCCCCTCCTTCCACCTCCCGTGACCATTCCTAATTCAAGGACTTGGAAAAGCCCTTGCCGTGCTGTGAATTAATCGTTATTAAATGAATATTTCTCCAAGGTCTCCCTGGCTCCTTGAACCTGGATTTCTGTGGATTGCAAGGGGTTTAATCAGAGCAGATAACCACGACGAGTTTGTTCCTTGGCAGCCAAAAGGACCCCAAAGGAAACCAGCTTTTTCCTGGTCCCAGCAGAAAGGCAAGAAGCAGAAGGATCTCCTTCCCCTGAGCACAGAAATATTCATGAAGACGTCGAGATTGCTCGACTGGAGTGAGAGCACTCCATCAATAAATAAAGAGCATCTTTATCTCATGACATCAGTGAGGACGGAACGACATCCCTTTTGCTTTTATTTCCTTCCCTTTTGGAACGTTCAGGTTCCAACGTTCAGCTCCGAGTGGCGCCTGGGGCACGGTCCTGAGGACTGGGTTAAAGAAGGGGATTTGTGTTGTGCTAAAGGAGTCCATTAGGCTGAGGAGGGGCTGAGCCTGCCCTCAACCCTCTCCACGGGCTCTTCCATCCTCACTCGGGGCATCCAGACCTGCCAGGCAGCTCAATCCAGCCTGGAGAGCCCCGCAGGGATACAGGGAGTGCAGGAATTCCCAAGGAGCCCATGGACGGGAGGAAGCAAAGCGAGTGGATTTCCCATGTGCTGTCAGGGGTGGGAGCTGTGGCAGAACTGAATTCCTATTTTTTTTTTCAGAAGGTTTTTTAAAAAGTAATTAGTCCAGCACTAATTAGGAGATGAGCCTTATTTACTGTGCTAGCTGGTAAAATCTTGCTCTAACTGTGCCACGACTGTTCTACCTCATACAGATAACGAGGGAACCATTTCCCAACTATTCTGTTACTGGGTTTCCTTCAAGAATTCCTTGTTCCTCCCGGATTTCCGTGTCTGAGCGATCTGATTGTTGCCTAGGAAGGTTTAGACATCCTACAGGCTTTTGGATTGATCGCCTCCAAGGCAGCATCACTTTAATTTGGAGTTGCCTGCTTTTCTTGTAGGCTGGTGGCACAGCCTTGATGATTCTGGAGCTGAGGAGGAATTCTGAGGGGGAATTCTGAGGAGGGATTCTGAGGGGGGATTCTGAGGGGGAGTTCTGAGGGGGAGTTCTGAGGAGGAATTCTGAGGGGGAATTCTGCCCTGTCAGGTCTTCACTCAGTGCCTCCTCTGCTGGGCTGCAGATCTTGATCTTTCCAGGGATCTGAGGAGGGAATCCACGTGTTTGCCTGCAATTCACTTCTAATCCAAATGTATTTAAACCAAAAGTTGAGCAGCCTCTGTACAAATGTGGGACATACTCAATAATTTTCTGGCTCTAGGAAGCTCTAGTAGATCCTTAGATGCTTTTTTCCCCCCAATTTGCAGCACAAAAAAGCCCTGGAAGTGCCGATATGTAAAAGAGGAGGAGGCTGCTCATTCATTATTGCTGCAGCCCAGGCTGCCGAGGGCTAAAATACACAATCCTATAGGTTTGGGAACAAACCAGGCTTTTTCCTAACGAGATTCTCCGCTTGAAGACTAAAAAGGGCGTTTGAGAGCTGTTAAATATCTGTGAAGTGGAGGGGCCTGCATTGGCATCCCTTACAGCCACTGAAATGAGCCGGTTGTTCTCGGGAAGGAATTGCAGAGAGGGCACAGCCTGCCCCATTCCTGGTGAGAAAAATCCCATCAGGGTCGGGTTCTGGGCTCAAAAACACCCCCTGAGAGCAGAAACCCTGTTCTGCTGTTTTTTAGCTCCTGAAGTGAGCAGATTGCTCTTGTGAAGGATTTCAAAGAAGGCACAGCCTGCCCCGTTCCTGATGAGAATCCCATCAGGGTTGGGTTCTGGGCTCCCAAACACACCAGGGGAGGGAAAAATCCTCTTCTGTTCTCTTCCAGCTCCTCAAGTGAGCTGGTTGTCCCTGTGAAGGATTTCAAAGACGACACTCTGCCCCATTCCTGGTGAGGAGAATCCCATCAGGATTGAGTCCTGGGCTCCCAAACACACCAGGAGAGGCAAAAAATCCTGTTCTCTTCCAGCTCCTGAAATGAGATGGTTGTTCTTGGGAAGGAATTGCTGAGGACACTCTGCCCCATTCCTGCCCAGGAGAATCCCATCAGGGTTGGGTTCTGGGCTCCCAAACACACCAGGGGAGGGAAAAATCCTCTTCTGTTCTCTTCCAGCTCCTCAAGTGAGCTGGTTGTCCCTGTGAAGGATTTCAAAGACGACACTCTGCCCCATTCCTGGTGAGGAGAATGACATCAGGATTGAGTCCTGGGCTCCCAAACACACCAGGGGAGGGAAAAATCCTCTTCTGTTCTCTTCCAGCTCCTGAAATGAGATGGTTGTTCTTGGGAAGGAATTGCTGAGGACACTCTGCCCCATTCCTGGTGAGGAGAATCCCATCAGGATTGAGTCCTGGACCCCCCAAAAAACCCCTGAGAGCAGAAATCCTGTTCTGTTCTCTTCCATGAGTGAACTGGTTGCTCTTGGGAAGGAATTGCAGAGGGCACAGGAGAATCAGGATCGGTTCCTGGGCCCCCAAACAGCCCTGAGAGCAGGGATCCTGCCCGTGGGGGCAGCGGCAGCTCCCCCGTGGAGGATCATCCCTGGAAAAGCCGGAGCAGCGCTGGAGCTCCCGCGGAGCAGGGCAGGGAGGGGTTTGGCAGCGGCTCCTGTTCCCGATGACTTTACCTGAGGTAATCTTTTCCGCCAGGCTGCCTCTGACATTAAAAATGGAAGAGGCCAGGGACATTTTCCACCCAAAGCTCAATGGGAAGTGGCAGGTGTCAGATTTTTGCAAATTTCTTTCCCTTGCTTGTCTCAGAGGCTTCTGCTGACAGGGACGTGAAGGCTCCAACCTGGAAAAGCTCCAAACTCAAAAAAATATTTTTCGCCACCGACTTAAAATGCAAAATATTTCTAAAAGGTGGAGGGGAGGGGGGGAAGGACAGAGAGGTCAGGGCTGGAAATGGTTCAGCATGGGGGAGAACTGCGGTTTGCAGGCTGCAGTCAGCTGGAGAGGCTCACTGCTGGTGCAGTCACTGAGAACACGGCGCCTTTGCCAGGAACACGGGGCTGGGAGCGGGATTCTCCTTCTCCTGTCACTGCAGAGCACACGGAGCAAGCTGCTCAGCAGGCAGGCCCTTCGGCTCACCCCTCGGGCTGCTCCCTCCCGCGTTTGTCGGCTCCAGACTGGCGTAGCCAGCCTGTAAGGTGATGCTGGGTATCACTGCCCTGCCCTCGCACGAGGAACAGATGCCGCGGCCAAGCGGATCCCAGATTTAGGTGACTCATTTCCTGCTGCCAACAGATAACTTGACAGATCCGTCCCGGGCAGCGCTCGTGTCTTTTGTCACGGCGATGAATTTCAGGGAATTAATCAACCCTGCAAACCGCGGCTCGGGTGAGATGGAGCCTGTTAGGACCAGAGGCTGTGATGAGGATGATGTGCTGTAACCAGTGACTGCAAGGTTCGGGTTGTGAATGGGGATGTCCAATCCCTTGGGTGAGATGGAGCCTTTTAGGACCAGAAGCTGTGATGAGGACGATGTGCTGTAACCAGGGAGATGGTGACTGCTCAAAGTCCGGGTTGTGAATGAGGATGTCCAATCCCTTGGGTGAGATGGACCCTTTTAGCACTGGAGGCTGTGATGAGGATGATGTGCTGTAACCAGTGACTGCAAGGTTCGGGTTGTGAATGGGGATGTCCAATCCCTTGGGTGAGATGGAGCCTTTTAGGACCAGAAGCTGTGATGAGGACGATGTGCTGTAACCAGGGAGATGGTGACTGCTCAAAGTCCGGGTTGTGAATGAGGATGTCCAATCCCTTGGGTGAGATGGACCCTTTTAGCACTGGAGGCTGTGATGAGGATGATGTGCTGTAACCAGTGACTGCAAGGTTCGGGTTGTGAATGGGGAATGTCCAATCCCTTGGGTGAGATGGAGCCTTTTAGCACTGGAGGTGTGTGATGAGGACAATGTGCTGTAACCAGGGAGATGGTGACTGCTCAAAGTCCGGGTTGTGAATGAGGAATGTCCAATCCCGGGGGAATCTCCCCATTAGCTGCTGCTCAAAGCAGGTCAGGCTTGGTGGCAGCTCCACTTGGAAGGAGGGTGGAAATTCCCACCTGGCAGGGAGGGCTCTTCTCTCTCCAGCTCCCACCAGAGCTCCTTTACAGGAATCACATCAAACATTCAACCTTTGATTTAAGAGCTGTATAAAGCTGAGGTGTAATCTGGATTTTTTTCTGGCTCCATAAGCAGGAGAACTCCTGTGTGTTGATTGCTTTGGAGGAAGCTGCTTTGTTTAGTAACCAGCAGAGTTTACAGCTAATTTCTGCACACTGGAAGAGATTGGGAAAGAAAAAAATTATTTTGACTCCATAGAGCTGGGGAAATGAAAGATAAACCCAATTATTTTGATCTGCTCTATTCATGGCTCCACTTTTTATCTCCCACCCCACGCCAGCACTCCTGAGGAATTTCACAAAGCGTAAACAAAGTCCTGAGCTTTAATCTGAGTCACTGTGTGCTCCTAACTCTGCATTTAGATAAGGTGGCCTATCACCCTCAGCCTGGGCCACGGGATCGAGGATTCCTGTGCACAAACTGAACCCCCCGAAGCACCTCGAGTGTGTTTTTGTGCTCAGGGCTGCATTATTGCCGTGTTTGAGCAGCTCTCCGTGCTGTGTGGAGCAGCACCCCCGTGGTCCGTGATCCTCTGCTCATGGAAATTGCTCCTTTAGCTCCAGTCTGTGTCCAAAGTTGAGCTTTGCATGTCCTTCCAGCGTGTAGCTCTGAATTATTTATGAGTGACCTTCAAAAAGTAAAGGGAAAAAAAAAAAATTTAAAAAAGGAGGAAAAGGCAGTTAATGGAAATGCTTTCACAACCTTTCCCCAGAACACCGTGTGTCTCTTTGGAGCTGAAGACGGAATAACATGTCTGGGAGATGATGAAGCAGAAAAGCTCCTGGGGAGATAAACTGTAGTTAGTTGTGCCCTGCTGTGAGTGAGCAGGGGGGTGCTGGGGGGTGGCCCCCGGGGGAGGGGAGGTCTGGCACTGCAGATGGAACCTCTCTCCACTGCTGGCTCCCCTTCCTCACACAGGGAGGAGAAACAGGGAGAAAATTCCCCAGGAGGGTCATTTTCCGGGCAAGGGGGACCCTGTGTCACCGATGCTGCTGTGGGTACCCGAAGGGGTTTTGCTGTTGGCACACGCCATTTCCCGGTATTAGCCTGGAGTTTAAATTGATTTTAGCCTTTCAGAATAAAATTATATTATTCCAACTTTCCCACCACGTTTCCTTGGCTGTTCTGACCCTCAGCAGGATGGATGTGGCACTCGGTGGTTGATCAGTGGGTGTTTGAATGAATTAATTTAATGATCCTCTGGGTCTTTTCCAACCTTTGCTGAGCTTTTCCTGCACCCGTAGCTTGGCAGGTGATTTTGAGCCCTTCACTGAATAACTGGAGTTATGAATCCTCTGGGTTCCAGAAGGAGAGTCAGAGTTTACTTTGAATTCCACCCAGAGCTGCGGCAGAGAAATGTTGCAAAAAACCAACTTTGCTTTCTAACATCAGCTGGGAAATGCAGTCTGTGGTGGGGCCTTCTGCTGAGACACCTTCCACCCGTCCAGGTGATCAGAAATGTAAAAAAATCCCTTTTGTGCAGCTCACTCTCCCTCCCCCTGCCCTGAGCTTTGTTCAGTCCCTCCCAGGTGAAAGCTTTGCTGCTGTCGAGGGGTTGAGGTTGAGGACGGAGGGACGGAGCAGCAAATACCCCTCATCTCTGGGAATCAAAGGCAGCTCAGACACACTCAGCCCTGCTCAGGGTCGAGTGATTTGTTGCTCGTTGTGCTGATTGATGCCCTGAGAGAGGCTGTTCGCTGCAAGCCCTGCGCTGACAGCCCTGCAGCCCTCGCTTCAGCCTTTCCCGGCCATAATTTGGCAGCAGAGCTGACAGGACCTGGCTGCAGAGGAGTGACTGGGTGTGTGAGGGGCTGCAGGGGGGTTGGGGTTATGTCCTGGAGGAGGCAGGGGATGGAATTCACCTGAATGTGTCTCCTGTGCTGATCAAAATTGTGATGCCGATGTGAATTTAAAGCTGGATGTGCACCTCAAAAATTGGGTTTCTCGACGTTTTTCGGGACTTTTTTGGGAGCAGTCCCTTGGTGCCCGAATAAAGCTCCTCACTCTACCGAACGTAACTAAAAGCCTGTTAAAAAAGGAAAAAAAGTGTTCCAGGCAGATATGCAGATCGTTACAGATCATCTCCCACATCCCGTGGCTTTTTCAGCGTCTGGCCACAAAAAGGAAAGGAAAACGTTGCTCGATGAATAATTCACAGCTCATGCTCCGTCAGGATTCGTGCCTCTAACTGGGCAAAAAGGAGTGTCAGCCTCGCTGTTTCTGGAGCCTCTGCTGCAACCTGTCTTTCTGCATGTTAATTTTTATAAGGTTCAGGGTGAGCTGGAGGAGCAGCGCAAGAACAGCCAGGAACCAAACACGCTGCCCCTCGGTTCTGAAGGAGCCGAGTTGTTCCGGTGAAAGATAAAAGAGAGAAAATTCCTTTATCTTCCAGAGCTGCTGATGAACAGGTCGTGGATTTGAGAATTGCATGGGAACCACCCATGGATGCAGCATCAAAGAATAGCTTTGACTCGATCTCAAAGGTCTCTTCCCACCTAGTTCACTCTGTGACTCTGATTGATTCTGTGACCCTGTGGACACTGTGAGGTTCTGCTCCTTGCGTTAATTACAACTCCCAGTTTTCACGAGTTAATCCCCTAATTTTGACCAGAGGGGAAAGTCTTCTCCCGTTTTATTTCATTGCTCCCAGTCTGGTGCGAGAACAGAACTCGGAGCTGCTTTAGCCAGCTGTGTCTTGGCATTTACTCATTCTGCCTGGTGAGAAAGGACAGGGAATTTTGGGGAGAAAGGACAGCCTGTTGGAACCCTGAGAATTCCAGACTTTCTGTGCTCACAGGCACTGACCCCCAGGCAAACACTGCATTGACCTGAGGCCGTGGAAAAGGCTCCCAAAATTGAGTGACAGCCCTGGGATTGTGGAGTTTGGATAGAAGAGTGGGATATCACAGGGTGGGAAAATTAAGAGTTTAAGGGTTTAGAATGCAGTAATATATAAGGGCCAAGGTCAAAGGCAATGCTCTCCTGGGGTCCTGGCAGGGATCTTGGACCCCCCAGGGCAGTTTGAGGGGTTTTCTCGGACCCCCCAGGGCAGTTTGAGGGGTTTTCTCGGACCCCCCAGGGCAGTTTGAGGGTTTTTCCCCATGCCCTGGACTCCAACAACTCCTCTGGAAGGAAATCTCCCCCAGCACCTCACCCAGGGCTGTGCCATCCATGCCCGTGGAGCTCCTCGGCATCTTCTCCCCTCGGCTGGAAAGGTGCTCATGGGGATTTGGGAATGCAAACCCCCTCCTGCCTCGTGTTGTGCACAGCGAGGTGGAAAATGTCACCTTGTCTCAGCTTCTCCTCTGTCACACCGATTACGGCGGGCCCGGAGAAGGGCAGGGTGATCTTCAGCAGCACAGACTCGGGATTCCTGCAGCTCCCATGAAACCCCTGGAATTGTCTGGGGGATATCCAGTGCAGCTGAAATAAATAAAGCCATTTATTATTTTTTTTTTATCATTAAGAACATTTTGTTAATTTGGGATAAATTCTCTTTTCCCTGACAGTGTAATATTGGTGAAAAAATTGCCCAAATTGGTGATTTGTTCATCAACATCACAAGGCCACTTGTCCCCTGTGCTCAGGAACACGAGGTGAAGGCAAGGGCTGATTTTAACTTTGATCTCAGCTTTGTTTGAAGGTTTAAACAATTAGGTTGTTGGATTTCCAGGAGTTAGGCCTGAATGTTAATTAAATGCACTTAATGCAGGCTTTTAAATTCGCCTCTTATCTGTTAATTTGTCATGTGGACAATTTTATTTTCATTAGAGGCCTGCAGGAAATGGTCTGTGGGTGTCAACACCATTAAACCGCTCCTGGGAGAGGGGAAAAAAAAAACAACTGGATTGCTTTGCTAAATGGAAATTCAACATTCCTCAGCACTCAAACAGAAAACCGGGGGCATCTTCCTCGTTTGGAGATGGAAACAGGCACAAATCTCCGGCTCGGAGCGAGGGACAGGAAGATGGAAGGCAGGGGCCTGTTCCAGTCATTAAATATTGAGGCAGATGTCAAAAGCAATGGAACTGATGAGGGCACTTCTGTTGATGTTATTGTTATGAAAATTAGGGCTGCAGAGGAGATGCACAACACGAGGAGAGCTCTGGGGCACGGCAGGCACAGGTTTATTAAAGCTGGAGTCCAGGCAGCAGCTGCTGTTAAAAATATTTATATCATAGATACTAAAGCGAGGCTCATCCTGGCCCTAGGAGTGTAATTTGATTTTTAGGAAGAGCCTCGCTCTCTCTAGAAATTCAGAACAGGTAATCTGACTTTTTATTTCTTTCTTCAGTGTTGGTTTAAAGGAGGAAGAAAAAAAAAAAAAAGAAAAAAGGAATTTAAAAGGTGTTTTTTGTTGCTCCCAACTTCAACCAGAGCTCGGGGGCTGAGTTTGACCGCTGCTTAATGGATTGGGAAATAATTAATTCCCGGGCTTTTATTCTTTTAGTAACGGTGCCACCTCGTGGGCTCGGCCGGGAGGAAGGGGCTGAACTCCGGGGGACGCTCCCAGCTCTTTAATTCCCGTTTTACAGCCTCACCTTGCAACAATTTTTTCCTTAAACAATTATTTCTTACTCTTCTTTCCAGCTCCTCACTGCCGGAGACAAGAGTTCTTTGGTAGATTTTAATTTGCGGTTTTCAAAGCGATTTCTGGGCAATTCCATCAAACCCAAATCAAAGAAATGCAGCGCCAAGTGCAGCTTGTTAGTTGGAAATTTTAATAACGCAGATTTCCCGGGCACTGGGTCTTTGCTGAAGGTTTCAAAGCGCTTTTTAAACTCCTTTAATCAACGTAGTTCAATCCCCACATCCAGCTGAAATGGATAAAAACGAGGCCCGGAGAAGGAACTCCTTGATATTCCCAACATCTGGGTCTGCCCTGTAACGTTTCCCCTCCCCAGGATTGATGAGATGCCTTTGAAAAACGAAATAATTTGATTTTTTTCTGTGCTGTTCTTAAAAAAAAAAAAAAAAAAAGGAATCAAGTTGTGGCAAGGATGAACATGCATTTCTTCATCCTTGTGAAAATACGGTCATTTTTCATCAGGTATCTTTCATCCTCGTGAAAATATAATAATAAATAAATATTTAAAAAAATAAAATAAATAAAATAACTCCTCAAAGCCCCTCAGCATTGATAAACCTCAACACAGAGGTGGTAAAGGCAACACCTCATGTGTTAGGAAATGATAATTAGGAAATATTTAATAATTAATATTTGGAAATAATTCCACCTTTGTTCCCTATTTTTCCTCTGTTAGGAACGNATTAGGAAATATTTAATAATTAATATTAGGAAATAATTCCACCTTTATTCCTTGTTTTTCTTCTGTTAGGAACCCACCCGCTCCTCTCTAGGGGTGAACTTCTCGGGTGCTGGGGGTGTGGGATATATTTTTATATATATATTATTTATTTTTGCAGGCTGGATCTCTCTCGTTCTCCTACAAAATATCAGTGGAAATGTCTTGGTGCCGCCGATGTTCTTATTACAAAATGAGTTTGTGGCCTGAAAAAATTTCTCTGTGCAGCCATTTTAAAATATTTTGAAATTGGTTTTTAGGATTTTGTGGAGTTGTTTTTTTTGGGGGGGGAAATGAGATTTAGAAAGGCTCAGAGCCTGAATCAATGCAGGAAATGGAGATTTGTCTTATCCAGATGTGTTCTCCTTGGATCTGCAGCTCTGTGGGATGAGGAATTCTGTGCTGTGACTTCCAGAGGCTCTCACTCAGGGGTGCTCCAGGGAGCACAAATCAATTCACAGATAAAAATGAGATTTAGGAGAGCTCAGAGCCTGAATAAAGAACGGACATCCAGTTTTTAAGGAATGTCTGCATGGAGCTGAGACTTCCAGAGGTTCCTGACTTCCCTGCTCAGCTCCCGAGCGCCGTTTTTGGGATGTCGAACAGCCCGAGGCTGTCCCGTGTCCCAGCAGATGGAGCCCCTGCCGAGCCTTTCATTTCCAGCCCTGCCGAGCACACCCTGGGAAGGGAAAAGTCCGGGAAGAGTCGTCAGGAAAGGATCAGTGAGGCAAAGAGGAAAGGGCAGGAGCTGAAGCTTATTTCTTTGCAGGAGCTGATCCTGGAGATAAAGGAATTGCTGGACGGGACGAGCAGAGATAAAAATAAAAATTAAAAAATAAAATTAAATAATAATAATAATAATAATAATAATAATAATAATAATAATAATAATGTTGCCCTGGCAAACAAACCCAGTGCACTTAAAGAGCTGGAGAAAACAGAAGTGGTCCTGAGCAGAGCCTGGTGCTCCATCCCTGGAATTCCAGGAAGAGGATTCATGGATCATGATCTAACAGCCCTTTATTAAGTCTGCACATGTCATCCCACATTAAAGCTTAAATATGTTTCTCCCCAGGCCTCCAAAGAAACTTATTGCCTTTCCCCAGCGCTTTTATCTTTCCTTTCCCTGCACTTCAATTACGAACGTTGCCGCTTCCCACAGCAAAAATACTTTTCTAGGTCACGATTTTTATCTGGAAGTGGAAGTTGAGCAAGGCTAGCCTGGGTTAAAAAGTGGATAAATAAAGTTTAAAAGTTTTAAATGAACCCCAGGAAGTCTGAGGATGGATTATTTCTGTTGGATTTCTCCTTCGTGGATTTGGGGGAGCCTGAGATGCGTGTGTGGTGTGAGGGAGCGAGGTGCTGATGGTTGGTTGACGCTGTTTTACACCACAACGACACAGACCCCGAGATTCAGAAGGCTGAAAATGACTCCTTTATTTCTGGGATGTGTCTCCCTTTTATACTGTTTCACACAGACCAATCTGATTTGACCCGAGGCTGTGGAACAGTGTTCCAAAACTGAGTGACATCACCGGGGTTGTGGGTGTGGAGTTTGAATGGTACTGTGTGATCTCACAGGGTGGAAAACTTAGATTTAAGATTTTAGTTTATAGTGGTATATATGGGGCAATATGGAGGATTTGGGGCATTGTCTGGGTCCTTCTTCTTCACCTCCTTCTTCCTCTTCTTCTTGGTTTTGGGTGGTTTTTCCTAATTGGGTGGAAAAGGTCCACATAGCGGGCCTTGGGTGGTCAATTACTGGGTTAAAAGGAAAAATAATATGGGTGTCATCTCATAACTGGATAGTTTATGTTTAAATAACTTTGGAAAGAGTTAGAGACATCTCCATTTTTTGCCTTGTTAGTTAGATCTCACGACTCGTGAGGCTGTGCTATAGATAAGAATTAATAAACACCGAGTCCAAACACGAAACTGCGACTCCCGTGCGTTAATCCCAGCTCTAACACGAAGGAAAGAAGATAAAAACCTCACACCCAAAAAAGCAAAGCATTGCACGAATCTTGTTAAATGCCCAAGTCCTGGCTCCTTATTTTGCCTGCGGGGGGTTTTGTTGGATGTTTTTTGTCGCAGGCGGCGCAGGCGAGAGCAGAGGTTTGTGTCAGGTGTTTGCGGAGGGCTGCCAGGACATGGCTGTGACAGCTGGGAGCAGCTGAGGCTGCCATCTGCTCCCCTGCAACCTGCTCCCTGCGCAGGGGGCGGCCGCTCCAGCAGCAGCCTCGGCCTGGGTTTGCCCAGGAATTGTCTTCAGACAGCAAACCCCGGCTTTTGGCACCAAAACTGGAGCAGGTTTGGCGCCCACAGCGCCCCGAGGAGGTTTTATAAACAGCACCAGCGTAGCCCTGAGGTGTTTTGGTTTTCTGAAATTCCTTTTCCCAGGGAATTTTCTGTAAACAGGAGAAATGTTTTTGTAGCTGTAACTTTGTTATTCATTCCTTTCCCTAGGAGGGACTTCTTCTTGCTGTCCCTCTGCTCTGACCAATGTGAGTGAAGAGGTTTTGCCTTTGTGTCACCAATCACATTGGTCTGTGTGAAATAGTATAAAAGGGAGACACACCCCAAAAACAAAGGAGTCATTTTCAGCCTTCTGAAGTCAGAGTCTTGTGTCGTTGTGGTGTAAAACAGCGTCAGTGGGAGTCAGCAAAAGCCCTTTTCACCCCTGACAGACAAACCCAAACCTGTCTGATGGGCGCTGGAACCACAATTCACAATCTGACCTCAATTTACCGTTTGCCTTTTCAAGGATAAATGGTTTGAAATGTTGCCTGATTGACTCCTGCTACTCAGAACACCTAAAAACCCATTTATAACTCCCCTGAGCTGCTGCATTAATCCCCCAGGCCAGAGCTAAAACCGTACCTCGCTGTTTAATTATGATAATTTAACATTTAGGAGCCTTAAGCACGGCCAGGCTGTCTGGTGAGGTGCTGTGTAAACACTGAGCAAAGTGCAGTTCCTGCCCTGCAGAGGCCACTGCACGCAAATTAAATCAATTACAGCAAGTTTAAAGGGAGTCCAGCACTGCTGCAAAGAGGCTCTGCCACATCCTGATCCCTGGAGTTCTCTGCTTCACGTCTGAGCAGCTTCTCCCGGTTTAAAGATGCAAAGGGTAAAAAAAAAAAAAACAAGGAAATAGTTAAAGTTCCTCTTTTTGGGGACAATGGGGGGTTTTTTTTTCGGTTTTTTTTTTTTTTTTTTTCCCTTTTTTGCTTTTTTTTTTTCTTTTTTTTTTTTTTTTCCTTTTTTTCCCCCTTTTTTGCTCTTTTTTTTTTCCTTTTTTTTTTTTTTTTCCCCTGAAAAGGGAAGGTTCCTGCTCTTTTCCAAGGGAGTGAAATTGTGCTTCCCAGGAAAACCCAACTCTGGGCACAAATGAGAGGAATTTCAGCATTCCTCTGGTCTGGGGTGAGGTTTGGGTGAAGATGCATCCACGGGGCACGACCCAGCCAAAATCCCAAGGAGGGACTTTGAAGCAGGTGACGTTAAATTTGGATTTACACAGACCTTGTCCCCCAAATGCAACCCCAAAACACTTTGTAGAAGCATCTTGAATCTTTAAATCAGCTTCTGAAGGCGGGGTGCTGTGACCCCTGGCAGCTCAGGGTGGGGAATTCTGTGTCCTCCTGGGGAGGAACACAAACTCCCTGCTGGGCTGCTCTGTCCTGCTGGGAACCTCTGCCTCAGACACAGTTTCATGTTAAGATTTTGGGATCAGCTGTTCCCCCATTTGTTATTCAAAGCTTCTCTCCTGCCCCCCACGTTTGTTTTTCTTTTTTTTTTTTTGCAGAGCAAAATGCAGCAAAGTTCATTCCCTTTTTCAGTCCAGATGAACAAACCCGGATCAGGCGTGGATTTGCTGAAGGAAAAATGTCAAGGTGATGCAGATTCTCCCTACACTGATGTGATAGAGCTTCATCTCCCCCCTGCTCAGACTGGGGAGTGCATCTGCCTTCTTTTTTTTTTCCCCTCTAAAAAGGGAAATTCAGCCTCTGGGAAAGCTCTGGCTGTGCTTATGTAACAAAGCCTAGCAGGGCCCAGCTGCAGCAGGAACACAAGTCTGGGTAATACCAGCAAAAAGAATTCATCCTTCTATATTTGATGCATCCCCTGGAGCTACGGAGAGATGCTCTGGCACGGATCCCTCCTTGGAAGGTCCGTAACTTGCCGTAGCACTGGAAATAATTGTGATTGTTCCAGGCTGTTCCAGGCTGCCAGACCTGCTGCTGCCACAACCTTTAGGAGTCAAAGCCAGGGATGAGTGCTGGCCCTGCCTGCCACGAGTTCTGGCCCCCAGGGCTCCCAGTCTCCTCCTGAATTTCCTTCTGCTCCCTGGAGAATGGCTGAGCTACTTTTTGATCCCAGCAGACACATCTTTATGCTTCTTGCCACCCAGCCTCCCGTCAGCCAAGAGGCTGCTCTGGATCTCCCAAATCCTGCAGGAATCCCAGAACCACCAGGTTGGAAGAGACCTCCAAGATCAAGTCCAACCCAGCCCTGACACCTCAACTAAACCCTGGCCCTGAGTACCACATCCAGTCTGTCCTTAAACACACCCAGGGATGGTGACTCCACCACTCCCCTGGGCAGATCATTCCAGTACTTTATTACCCTTTCTGTAAAAACCTTTCTCCTGATATCCAACCTGTACTTCCCTTGGCACAGATTTAGGCTGTGTCCTCTCATTCTCTCAGTTGCTGCCTGGAGAAAGAGCCCAACCCCACCTGAGCACAGCCACCTTTCAGGGAGTTGTAGAGTGATAAGGTCACCTCTGAGTCTCCTTTTCTCCAGGATAAATACCCCCAGCGCCCTCAGCCGTTCCTCACAGGGTTTGTGTTCCCAGCCCCTCACCAGCCTCGAGGCCTCCTCTGGATGTGTTTGAGCAGCTCAACGTCCTTCCTAAACTGAGATCCCAGAGCTGGACACAGCACTCAGTGTCCTTCCTAAACTGAGATCCCAGAGCTGGACACAGCACTCAATGTCCATCCTAAACTGGACACAGCACTCAATGTCCATCCTAAACTGAGGGGGAGAACTGGATGCAGCACTCCAGGATGGGGAAAAAAGGTGAATCAGGGCAAGGAGTCTCAGAGTGACTCTGCCTTTGCCTGCTGTCCCTACAGCCAGCTCACACTTGTGTTCTTCGCAGCGTTTCAGCCAGAAAACGACCTTGGGGAAAGGTCAGTGTATCCTGAGTGTGCACAGAATCACGGCAGTGGAGCCTAAAAACACAACAGAAAGTAGGGGGTAAATAAAAAAGTTGTTGGCATGGGCGCTGTGTTTTCTTAGTGTAGGTTTTGTTATGAATTTGTCACACTGAAGGGGAATATTGGCAAATATTAACGCCTTTCTCCCCTCTTCCCTGAGGCTTTTTGCTGATAGATCTTCCCAAAGTGATTGCTGCGAATATTTTACTTTGCCTGAAATGCTGTTAGCCCAGGGAACTGTGCAATATCCGCCCTTTCCACGGGGTGAGCAATGAATAAATAAATAATCTCAGCCTGGGACAAGAGGTGTTCACGCAGGCTGGACCTGGAGAAGAGCAGGAAGAATTTGCATGTGAATGCCTTGTACTGGAAAGCTTAAAATTCAAATCCTGCCCTTCGTCCTGGAGGATCTGAAGGGAATTTTTCCTGCCAGGCTTCTCCAGCTTTTTTTTATTGAGACAGGCAAGTGCTTTTTCTCTATCAATTCTCCCATGTAAGAGCTTGTCTCCTGCATTGGATTAGTAGAATCTTCAGGTTTCATATCGAGTTTTCTCCGACTTCCACTGGAATAATCGAATCTTTATCTCCAGGAGAAGCAAATTTGCTGCTGCACTGGATTATTTGTCCCTGGCATGTTGTGTGAAGGAATGACTGGGGTTTTTTTTTAGCTTTCCATAGCTAAGGAAACTCTCTCATTATTTTTTTATTTATTATTTCTCTCTCATAACTCTCTCTTTTTTTTTTTCCTTTTTTCAGTTACTAAGTTTAAAGAATAATTTTGAAGGGGTTTTTTTCCACCCCATAGTCTGTCTCACAGAGATGTTTGCAGCAGGTGCAACATTTTCTGCCAAGGCAGCTCCTCTGTGTGTGCAAGGGCAACCAACCCATCGGGAAATGAGGGTCAGAAAGGAGCTTGTCACCCTGGATTTCAGTTTATTTACACTTATTTCACTTATTTACACTCCTGAGAAGCACCAGGAGGACTGGGGGTTGCTCCACATGGCAGAATCCTGAGTTTACTGTGGAACAAGGAATTGCCCTTTCCTGATGGGCTGATTGGAGTCCACTGGGATAATTAGGATGTGAAATAATCGTTTGGGGTGGTGGAAGAGAGGGGACAGGGAGGGGACAGGGAGGGGACAGAGAGGTTTCCTGCTTGGATAAAAGGAATCTCTGTCCTTCCAGCTGAGTCCATTTGCACACCAGACACGGGACAATTTAGTGCCTGAACCTTGAACCCCTTGAGAACTGGGGAGGGTTTGTCTTCCAGGACTAAAATTGATGCCTTGGGGAGGCTGAGCTGGAGCAGAGACTG
>VXBN01012749.1:322834-348557 GCA_013397395.1 Sinosuthora webbiana | reverse complement strand
AGGCATCAAAATCACCTTTATTTGTCCAGCTTTCTACCATTTCATCAACCCTTAACCCTCCCCGCAGCGATGGAAGGAAGCCACAGTGAAGGAACTGTGATTTTTGGAGATTTTAGAAGAGATTTCTCCTTTCCAAAGGAATAATAATAATAAAAAAAAAAGACCAGTGGCCCATTAGCTCTATTTTAGTCTGGACACAGCTCTCCAGTGAATTGCCAGGAGCTAAAAGTTCATGATCAGGCAGTTAAAGGGAGGTACCAGGAATTCGGCTGAACTCTATTTCTGCCTCTCTCAGGGCTCCCCCAGGTGACACACACAAAGTCACCTCGCTTAAATCCAGAAAATGATTCCTCCTCTGGAGCCTTTCCAGTGGCAGCAGCAGATCTGGATGGAATAGGAAGGGTTTTAGGGGAATATCTGTGTTTGATAATCCCAAAGGGGATTTTCTGCTGAGGGGTGTGGGATTGCTCGGAGGGGAGAAGGGGTAAAGCAGCCTTGGGTACCTGGGTGGTGATCAAGGGGAGTTTAGGCAGAAATGTGGCAGAAAAAGCAAAAAAAGCCACCAAACCAAAACCAACACAAGAACAGCAACAGCAACAAACCCAACAGAAAAAAAACCCCAACAAAACAAACAAACCAGAAAACAAGCAAGCCCCCTTCTCAAAAAGAACAACCCAAAAAAAACCCACCAAAAAACCAAAATCAACCAACCAACCAACCAACCAACCAACCAAACCAAGAAAAAAACCACAAAAAACCCAAATAAACAAACAAAAAAACCCCGCAACCCCCCCAAAAATCCAACCAAAGAAAACCTCTGCAAACCTCCCAAAAACCCAAACACTCCCCTGAAAAAACCCCAAAACCCAACCAAACAAAACCCCTCCCAAAACCCCAACACCCCCAAAACTCATCCAAAATTCTTCCTTCAGCCCACGCTGGCTTTGCCTGGGGGAACCAAACCAAAGAAACTCTGCTAAAGGAGTTTTTTTATTTGCCTCAACCGCATTTCCACATTTGCAGTGGCCTCCTTTTTTTTTGGTCCAGCTTTCTGGATGGAAAACCCAGAGCAGATGCTTCAATCCGAGTCCTGAACCATTCAAACCTTTCAGCCAAATATTTCACTGCAGGTTCTGAATTGTGTTTAATCCCTTAGATGACTCTCCTCCTTTCCTCAGCCGGTGGTTATTCATGTATTTCAGAGCAGAGACTGGGCTATTTAACAGCAGAAATTGGGTTTTTTTTGTTAATGTCTGGAGCTTGAATTTGATTCACAGCTGCAGAATTGCTTCTGGGCCAGCACTGGAGTGTGAGACTCGGGTGCTCACGAAGGAAAAATGGATTAATTTGAAAGGAAGTGTTGGGTTTTTTTCTTTCTTTCTCACACGCTCTGTACTTATCTGCATGTTCAAGGAGGGTTTTTTTTTTTGAACTGAAATTATGTAGCAGAGGGACATGAAAGTGATGAACTGCTTTTATAACCCTGCAAATCCCAAAAGCTCCTGGTGCTGAAGTGCTCGATCTCCTGGTGACTCTGCCAGAGCCTCACTTGGAGTTGGAGCTCCTGGTTTATAATTTGGGCAAGAAAAACAACAAAAAATTCACAAATCCCACACATCCAAAGAACCCTTTGCTCCCTAACCAATTTTTTTTTTTGTTAAATTAAGTCAGATTTGCCAATATCTTTCTGGAGCAGATATTCTTCACCACGAAGGCCGATTAGAACATTTCCCAGCAGTTTCAGGGGCTCGATGGAAGAGGCTGGAGCAGCTGTGACTTTTATTGCTGCATTTTTCACCTTCACCGGGGGGAAATGAGAGTTTTGTGTGGCAGGTTAAGGAACCGCCTTGGTTTGCAGAGGGACCAAAATCCCATTTTTTTTTCTTGTTTTCAGAGTGGCCATGCTCAAGCTCCAGATAGAATTTTTTGCCTAAACACATCCAGGAGTTTGAGTGTTCCTAAAGCCTAAGGTTTTTTTTTTTTTTTTATTTCCTAAGCATGTTTTAGAGTTCAAGAAATGAAGATTTTTTTAAGGTTTTTTGCCTAAACATGCGTGTTGGACTTTGAGGAATAAAGAATTTTAAAAGTTTTTGCCTGAGTATGTCTCCTAGAGATTGAGGAGTTTCAGGTTTTCAGGTTTTTGAGGAATAAAGAATTTTTAAGGTTTTTTTTTGCCCAAGCACACACCTTGGAGTTGGAGGAATAAAGAGTTTTAAGGGTTTTCTTTTTTTTTTTTCTCCTAAGCACATTTAGGACTTTGTGGACTAAAAAAAATTTTAAGGTATTTTTGCCTAAGCACAGGTCTTGGAGTTCAAGGATTAAAGAATTTTTAAGGTTTTTTTTTGCCTAAGCACATCTTGGAGTTCAAGGAATAAAGAATTTTTTAAGGTTTTCTGCCTAACACTTGTCTTGGAGTTTGAAGAATAAAGAGTTTTGAAGCCTTAAAGGAGTTTTGACGTTTTTAGGGTTTGGTGGTTTGGCACCTCTGTATAAAGCAATATTATTCCCAAGGCCGGGCTGGGGAATGTTTATTGTGGTTTTTATTCCAGAAAAAACAGGGGAAATTGATGTTTCCTCTCGCACTGGAAGTTTCTCATCATCTCATTTTGAAGAGAAGAGCTTTCCCTGCTTTAGCAGCAAAAAGAAACCACCTTGATATCCCGGCGACTTTTCACTCTCTTTGTTCTCTTTTCTCCTACAAAGATCCTTTGTTTTGTTTTTTTTATGAAGGTTTTGTCTGTGGAAGAGGGTGGGAAATCAGGGAGCTAAATTCGGAGGCTGTGTTTATCCGCGTGGGGCGGGTTTGGGAAGCGGCAGACACCGGGAACGTGTTAAATGGCTCTAATAAAATCAGCCTCCATCCCTGAGCTCTCCCCCAGGGCCTGCCCTGCTGATGGAGAGCTGGATTAATCTCCCATTTATTATTAAACACCCCGGCCCTTGAAAGGAGAAGCCTTGAGGCCTCGTGAACTTTTCCGTCTCTGGTGTTTATTGTTTTTGCTGCTGCCTGCCTGTGCCTGATGTAATTTGAGATTTCTGCTTTTCCCCACTCCATGGCGATGACCACCGGGCCACGGTGGAGATGTTGGGACTCTTTTCTCTGCCTGGTTTTAAAGGAAGAGTCCTCAGCTGTGGCCATAACTCTGGAAAATAACTTGGACTGTGGCTCGAGAGGGCGGCTCCTGATCCTGGCCTAAGCTGGGGTTGATTTTCCCTCCCCAGTTCACGACTGAGCAGAACTAACTTTTTAAAATCTGGATTGGCACCAGGCTTTTATTGGTGTAGAATTTGGCACAAAGCTCTGCCTTCTCACCAAAAAAAAAAGGGGTAAAAGTTCAGGGTGAGGAGTTGGAACTGCAGCCCTGAAGCTGCCAAATGCTGAAGTGTGATTGGAAGTGGAGAGTGGACTTCTGTCATCCTCGTGGGTAAATCCAGACAGCTCAACCTGCTGGGAGTTTTCCAGGAGATCTCTGGCTCCTTTTTTTCCTCAGGTGTGTTATTTGCAGCTCTTTTTTTTGTTAGAAATCTTGGAAGGCCCTGGCTGGGTTAACAATGGGCTTGAGCTTCAGTGCTGAGCCCAGATTCTGAGGAAATTGGAGAGTAAAGAGGATCCTCAACAATGCATGAGGTAATTCATATAAAAATCTGACTGTCAGGATTAATGGGAAGAGAAAAAAGTCCTTTTCAGGGGCACACTGATGAAAAAAAGATTTGATTTGATCGCCCCAAGGAGCTGAGGCTGCACCTGAATTTGCGGAACCACCACGTCAGATCAGGATTTGAAAACGTGATTTCAGGTTTTCCCACCTGTCAGAGGTTGAAACCAGGTAAATGAACAATCTTATCAAACACAAAGGGCCGTGTCAGACACAGCCTGATTGCCTCAAGATCTTTGTTGACTCTCTCCGTGGAGGTGTTGAGGATTGCCAGGAGAGCTGATCCTGGAAAAGTTTCCCTGATGAGGAGTTGGAGTCTGCCAAGTAAAGATAGAGGCATTTACAGCATGCAAGGTTGAGATAATGGCTTTATTTCCTGGAAAACCAAACCTCAAAGCTATCACAGCCAAGTCTGTTTTGCCCAGCCCTGTTGTCAGGCCATGAGGGTTTTTCTTGGGTTTTGGTTTTGTTGGGTTTTTTTTTGCCTCCAATTACTCATCTGGGCTTTTTTTATCTTGTTTTAAGTGGGCAGCCAGAAGTGAACACGAGTTCAGAGCATCATGCAATGGTTCACTGGAGAAATTCTGAGCGTTTCTACAAAGGGTTTTGAAGTGGAGAAAATATAAATCTGTCAGAAGGATTCTTCGAGTCTGTCCTGACCCCCACAACCTGGAGAATGTTCAGTTCTGCTGTGGAAAATGGCATCTAAACCAGGAACGCTGCATGGGAATGGTTCAGAGGGAAAATTAATATCTGTGTGCTCAAGTCCTCCACAGCCTCAATGTGCTTTAATTTCCCTCCTTCAGCACTCACAGGTACTGAGACAAATTTCACCTTCTGATTTATTTGAAACGAAATTCGGTCATATGGCAAGAAAATAAATACAGAAGGAAATGGGAAGGAAGCCTGGGACCTGCTTCTTTAGTAGAAACATTGAGCCTCAGAAAAAAATCCCATTTCTGAGGAACTCCTTTTATGTTTGTGTAGCAATTAGGATCTGACAGATTGTGAATTCCACCTTGTGATCAGCTGACTGAGATTGGTTTGGGTTTTTGTTTTTCTGTGCAGGTGTTTGAGCGGTTTAACTCGTACAACATGGGCCAGCAAAAAAATAAGGGGTGACATTTTCCAGGAGCAGAGTCTGAGTGTGCTGCTGACTCCCAGGAGAGGAGGTGAATCCATTTTGGATGGGAAAGGGCACAGCCAGGCTCTCCTGGACACTGGATTTAAATATCCAGATTTACATATCCATAACCAGATTTACACATCCACATTTCCATTCACCCAACCCCAGTGCCCAAGGGAATTGAGTTGATGTCTTTAAATCGTATAAAATCACTCGAGTCCCCATCCCAAACACCAAATTCTCCTTGAATTCCCCTTTCTTTCAGGACTCTGCTTTCCTTTCTCCCTGCTCCAGTCCTCACATTCAATTTCTGGGTGCTGGGAGGGGAGATAAATCCCAGTGCTCTCTTTCCTGCTGGAACGAGACACCCAAATTTCACTTTCCCTCAGGTCTCCCTGAAGAACTTGCAAGTGAAGAATGAAGCAGGGTTTTTTTTTTTTTTTTTTTTTTTTTTTTGGCTTTTCCCTCTAATTGGCAGCTGAAAAAGCAAAATCCCAGCAGCTCCTGGCTGGCTGGAGCCAGAGCTGGGATAATTTAAGAGTTGTTCTTGCAGCGCTGAGCTTCCAGCTGTGCTCCCTGCCTGCTGCAGGACGGAAAGGAACTGTGGGGCCCTGAAATAACGATGTGAAAAGCAAAGGAATTTTGGATGACCGGGAGTTCTCTGGCGTGGGCAATGGTTTGGCCCTAAATTCTAATCCCATCTCTGCCCATTTGTTCTCTGCCTTTATGGGATGCTGCACTTCTGCCTTGAAGGGAACATTCCTGCTACTGCAACATTCTGAGACAATTCAAGTGCTAATTCTGCTCAGGAAATAAAGAATATTCTGGTTGTGGAGTAATGAGGCAGCGTTTGACTGATTTTTTTTTTACTATTATTTGTTTTTTTTTCCTTTGTTTAAACCCAAATGCTTGGTGTTTTTTTGTTACTCTTGAGTTGAGTCTTAGCAGAAAACTCAATATCTGAGGGGAATAAATCCCAACCTGTTGTGCAGACAGACTTAATCCCATGTCTAGGTGGGCTCAGTTAAATGTTTGAGGTTGGTGTTTTTGGTTTTTTTTTTTCCCTGTTTGTGGAACTGTTTTTCTTTTGCAGCTTATCAACACCCACACGAGTCTTTGAGGTCAAATTCCTTTCTCAGAAGCCCTGGGTTGGCTTTGTGTTGACTCCCTGCTTTGCAGAAGAGATTAGAGCCTGGGGGAGGTAAAACTGGGCACAGATTTTTTTTTTCCTTTATCCAAGGGAAGAGATTTAGATGTGAAAGCAGGCAGGTGGAAACCTGCTGTCCAATCTCCTATGGTCTGGGAGCACAATAAATGTGATTTTTGGTGCCTTTACTGTGTTTTTCACCTCCAAAAGTCACCGTGTCTGCTCCGGCGGAAATCCCCATATAACTCTGTCATCTCCAGAATATTTTAAGCTCTGCATTGACAGCTCCCTTCAAGGATGTTTTTTTCTGAGCTGGCAGGTGATGCATGAAGGAGTTGGCTCCTGCAAGGGGTCAGCTCTGCTTTTTATAGAGGAGCACTCAAAGCAAGAGGGATGGAGATAAGGGAGCAAACAGGCTGGAGTGAGCGCTGTGTTTGAATAATGACTGAATTTCCCTGATCAATCTGGGCTCCTCAGCACCATTTTTTTTATTCAAATCTGGGCAGACTAACCCAGGACTGTGATTAAAATGTGGATTTGCAGGGTGGCTGGATGGTTTCTGGCAGACAGATCGTGTTTCCTGCAGAACAGAGAAGTGTTTTACACCCTCACTCTCCTGAGGGGCCGTGGGTCTGTTCTGTGCTTTTTGTGAGGATTTCAGGCAAAAAGTTCCCTCAGAGAGACACCAAGGCACGGGGCTGTGCTGTTTGTTATTAGTGCTTGATGCCATGATGGGCTTCACACTTCTGAGAAGGCAAACGCACAGGAAAAAGTTCATCCAGCAAATTTTCTGGATTCAAACCTGGAGAGAACAGCCCCGGGGAGGTGTTTGGGACGGGCGTGCTGCTCGTTAGCTGGGTCAGTGTCCTGCAGTCCAGAGGTAACCACAGCCCTGGGGGATCCTGGCAGGTTTTCAGCATTAAATCAGAGCACTGTGGGAATTCCACCCTCTGTGAAGTGGGACTTTCCTGCTGGGAATTAGGGGAGTCTCTCTTTTCCACTTGGAGGGGACGGGGAATGTCAGAATTTCCCTCTCCTCGTTCTGCCCGTGAGGATTCCACCAGCTCCAAGGGGCCAGGCTGGGCAGGGTGAAGGCTCCTCCTGCTCTGGCTCTGCTTGGCTGGATTTTCTGCCCGAGATAACCTTGGAGAGTAGACACGACCTCCAGCCCCTGTCTGCAGCTTTGTCTGGTGGCTGGGACACTCCTCCCTGTTGTTTTCTAGGGGCTCTCTGGCTCCAGTCTGCTCAAATCCTCCCAAAACGTGGCTGCACCCTGTCATGTGCCCCCACAGGCACCGAAGAGCAAACACTGGGATTGCCAAAGTCTGCCTCAAAGCTCTGAGAGGAAGGCTGAGGTTTGCTTTGAGAGCAAACAGGAGAGAGGAAACCCTGGATTAGACTGTCCTGGAGGGGAAGGGTGTGATGGTTGGGGGGTGCTGTGTGAAGGTTTTCTGCCTCCGCTGCCTTCACCATGTGCTTTGATTTCCCCGCCCGTGGTGCATTTGTGGTACGAGTTTGGTCCTGAGGAAATGTGCTTTTTAATTTTGATTTTTTCTTTCTCTTATTAGTGTGGGCCATGCCAGCCTGCTGAAAACCAGCCTGTTTGCTGTGACAATGTGAAAGTCAGGCCTGTCCCCTGAGACTCGGCAGCCCCAGGATGGGTGTTTCTGCCAGGGCTGGAAGTCTCAGGTGTTGTATGGAGCTGTGGTTAAAAGCAGGACCAGGCTGCTGAACCTCAGCCCCAACGGTGGATTTTGATTCACTACAGTTAATGAGAGCTCGGTGTCCCAGTCCCTGGGGTGTGCTTTTAAGGGAGGAATATTTGGTGCTGTCACTGAATTAAAGCAATGTGCAGGGGACAGTGATCCAGTGAGGAAGAGAGGATCAGTCCCAGGCCTGAGCTTGTGTTGGCAGCAGGGCTGGTGAGCTCCAGTGCAATGTTTAATGCTGGCATGAGCCTGATGACCCTGAGCTGCTCCACCATCCCTGTCTCCTCTGTGACATCTTTGCCAGGTATTTCTCAGGTCCTTCCCCCACCCCTCTGACTCTGGGAACACATAAATCCTTGAACTCTCTAAGAACTGCATTCTTGCTGCAGATGGGGGGCACAGACCCCCAAAAACCTCTCTAACACCGCTGTGACAGGAGGAAACACAAATATTCAGACAGCTCCTCTAAGATCCAAGTCCTCTTTCCAAAATATTCAGACAGCTCCTCTGGAAGATCCCAGTCACCTTTCCCCCTGCAGTGTTTGGGATTCAGCTGGTCCAGGCACCCCCTTTCCACAGCAGCCCCTCCTTCTGCTGATAATGAGGTGCTTTGGGATTTGGGGGATTTTTAAAGAGGGTTTGGCATCTTTTAAACCCCCAGCCTGCCAAACCCCACCTGCTGCGGGAGAGGCGCGGCTGCCGGCTCCGGATTGATTGGGCGGCACGGAGGGAACATCCCCGGGGATTCGGGGAGCCCCCGCCGGCAGCGCCGCGGCCGGGGGAGGGTTAACAGGAGCTTTCCGCAGGCTCCGTGCGGGCTCTGCTTCTCTCCCTGCGTGTCCTTGGCGCTGAGATGAGCTCCGGCACGGCGAGCCGTGCCGCCCGGAGCATCCTCCCGGAGCATCCTCATCCTCCTCCTCCTCCTGGCATCGATGGGATGCCCCGCTCGGCGCTGAGCGAATGAATGAATGAATGAATGAACATCCCCGGCAGCAGAGGCAGGTAAGAGCCGCGCTCCTGCCGCCCGTCCCCGCGGGAAGCACTGCCGGAGCGCCGGGAGCCGGAGAAATGAGGAAAAAAAATCTAAAGTACAAACCCGTGGGGACCGTCCCCTGCGGAGGGTGAGGTGTGAGCCCGGCGTGGAGTTTGCTGGTAAAGCTATTAACATGGACCGAGGACACAGGCTGTGATGGGGATGGGGAATTCCGGGACTTTTTTGGGGGTTTTTTTGGTTCGTCCCGCAGGGTTTCGGTGCCTCAGACAGGAGTCAGAGCATCCAAATCCTCCAAAGGCAGGGCTGGCACAGGGAGGATGGGTGTTGGGACAACTCTGGTAACACAGTGGGGTTTTTGGACCTCCTGGATATCCCAAACCACTCGTGTAGCTCCTCAATTTTAAACCCAAACCTTTCACTCTGCTCTTGTATCTTAAATTCTGTGGCGTTTTTCCTCCGGTTTTCTTTCCTCGAGCAGCTTTTCTGGCTGTCAACAAGTATTCCCAGCTTCCTCATGGAAGTGATTGCCTTGGAAATAGCAGCTAGATGGGAGCTGGCAGCCTCAGGTCGGTCCGGAGCTCTCATCTGAGTTCTCAGAACAGCTTTTGCCACAAATGAGCATAAATTTGGTATATAAATTGGTATAAACTGCTACAAATTAGTATAAATGTAATAAAAAAGCGTGGGGCCACGCTTTTTACAGCCAGTTGTTTGTGTGCTCTCGGAAGGAACTCAAACATCTGACATAATTCACGCAAATATCGAGAGGAGGCATCGCTTAGAGCAGTAAACACTTGCCAAGAACCCTGCCCGGCTGGAGCGTGGGCTGAGCTCGCCGGGGGGTTTTGGCCACGCATTGATTATCCTGTGAGCACACTCAGCTCACGCACGCCCAGCTAATCTCATTAACAGCCATCCTCCTCCGGAGCGGCCTTGAATAAAAGATGACACGGTTAATCTCGGGGGTTTGGGGCTCTCTGGGTGCCCGACAGAAAACCTCTGTGAAATGTGAGCATGAATGCACGGAGGGGATGCTGGAATTGCAGAATTCCCTCACTGCTGGGATCTGGATCCAAGCTGAAAGGAAAAGGCATGACTTGAGGTCTAGGAAACATTCCCTCTTTTATTTTTTTTTTTTCTTTTTAACCTTTCCCAGAGCTTCGTGTCCTGTTGCTCAGAGCAATTGCAAAGCGTGTAAATGGAATGCCAGGACACTGATTGGTGACCAGAGCTTGTCTTTTATTTACCTTAACCCAAAATCCTGTCTGGTTTGATACCTAATCCATCGTGCTTCTGTGCATTTTTCATGAGAACACGCTGAGGCAAAGAGGGGAGAAAGAGATTTAAGATCAATATGGAGATATCAGGTGCTGTTAGCATCATCTGCTTTTGACCTTTTCCGTAGAAGCAGCCTGAAACTATTGGGTAAATGTTAAATAAATGAGAGCTTTTTGCAGAATTTCATTTCTTTATGAATGACCCCGATCTGCATCTTGCTTCATCTGGATTAGATGAGCCCTGAATATTTATTGTTTTTCCTCTTACAACCTGGATTTTGTGAATATTAACAACAAGGCTGGAGTTTGGCCTTGGAAAACCAAAAGTTTGAGCCTTGAAGCTCCTGTTGCCCTTTTTTCCTCCCTAAACATGGGAGCAGCAGAGTTGAATAATTCAATTTTTTTGGCCTACCCTGAAAAGAACGAGGTGTCAACTCCTCAGAGCACCAATTTGCTTCTGTGAATGGGGATATTAAAATTCATCTGCCCATTTGTCAGCTCCTGGCTAGGAAGGCAGAGATCAAGGGCTCCCAGGGAAAAGAACATCAGGAGGGAGGACAAATCCAGATCTCCGAGGTTCTGGGTGTGCCAGGGAGTCAGGGGGAGGTCAGGGGGAATTCTTGGCAGAGAGGGTGGAGGAGGAAAATGATGGAAAAATGAGTGGATGTGGCAGCAGCAAGGACAGGAGCCTTCAAGGGGTGGAAAATTTGAATTTCTTGGGAATATGTGGGGTTTTCATCACTCACCTTCCAAACACCACCCTGTGCTCTTGGCTTAGAGTCTTCATTCCTTTTAATTCCCCAAAATAAAGAGGATTCCGATTCTCCAGTTGAGGAGCAGCAGTGTATTTGGACCTTGTGATCAAGACCAGGATAACTGACAAGTGATTTTTGAGAATGACATTTTGGAAAGGCTTTGGAAAGCAGCAAACACAGGAGGGATTCCCTGGCGTCTCCAAAAAATCCTGAGGCTTGGAGGAGACCCTCGGGAGGAGAAGGAAACACAGCGCAGCACCTGAGAGGGAATAATCCTGGTGTGCTCTTGCCAAACTTCCTGCAGAGCTGCCATTTATAAAAGACAAATAACTGGCAGCTGAATTGCCTGTGAATAATTTGGGTTTAGGCAGTGATGTGCACGTGTCAGAGGGGAATTTAGGCACTGAGTTCGAGTTTGAGCCATTTCACAGACAACTCAAAGCATCTGTTGCTCTTTAATAACATCAGTAACTTATAAATACATCTTGCTTAACATAACTATAACTATAACTATTCACACTCCACTGGGGTTTTTGGGGTGTTTTCTTAGTGATTTTTGGGGTGTTTTCTTAGTGATTTTTGGTTTTGGTGGGATTTTTTTTTGTTTGTTTGTTTGTGGGTTTTTTTTTTCCAAACCAACTTTCAAGCTTTTCTCTTGGACCAAATTTGATTTATGGCATAGGGGTTAAGGTTGCTGGAGTTGTAGTTAAGGAAAAAAATCTTCAATTGGTTTGGGGATGAGCAGAAATAGGAAGCAGCAAAAAGTAAAAATCACAGTAGGAAAAGAGGAGGGATAAAGCACAGACAACCCATAAGGGATTGCCACATTTTCAATGTTTTTTATGGCACTTTTTATTTTTTTCATCCAAAAATTAAAATTGCTTATAACACCGTATTTTCCAAGTTTTAATATTCCCCTGATCCTGGATTTCAGAGCTCACCTGCCCCAAAGTGCACTTTGCCTGTCCCAAAGGGTTTGTGGTGCACGAGTTTATTCCAGTTCTGCCCTGGAAGCAGAGCTGGAGCTGCAATAAACACCCCATGGTAATGAGATGCAAATCAGGAACTCTCCCGTGCTTCCACGCTCTGATAAATCTTCATCGGGGCTGCAGGTGCAGGGTGAAGTCAAAAATGTTCGAATTTAGTCCTGGAGTCTCTGAAATAAATGATTTTACAACAAAACTTGAGGTGTGGGGAATTCTCCTTCTCTTTCACACCTACGGATCAGAATAAACACCGAGTGTTTATCTGTAATTATCTGAACAGTTTGTTTGAAACCCTCTGGCCTTGATCTCCAAAGCCTGGGGTTCGTCTGCTGGTCCCCCCTGCTGCTGGAGGGTGAGATCTGTATTTAAGGATAAAATGACCATTAGAGAGCCAAAAAAGGAGTCTGGAGTTCCGTCCCTGCTCCACCACAGTCAGTGACAGGAGATGGGTCATTTCGGGTCAGGCACTTGGTGCTGGTGCTGATTTTGGGGCTTTGTTTAGGGTCAGGTACTTGGTTCTAGGGCTGATTTTGGGGCTTCATTTAGGGTCAGGCACTTGGTGATTGTGCTGGTGCAGATTTCGGGGCTATCCCAGTGCAGAATGAAGGGAGCTGTGCCTGTGGCTGCCAGCGGGGTCCTGGAGGATGCTGGAATGACAAACACAATGTTCTGTGGCTGTAGTGGGAACCAGACTGGCACTGCAGCTTTTCCTTTCCCCTGCTCCCCTCCAGACTTCCTAAATCTGCCTGTTTCAGGCACATTCTCTTCTCTTATTTACACCAAACCAAGGACAGTCTGCCAGACCTAAACCCTAAACCCTTTTCCTTACCTTTGGGTACTTCGAGACCTCTGGCTGTGCCATCCCCGTGTCTGGTTGTGGGATTTATGGCTTGAAAACTCTATGGGAAACCCCACAGTGATCCTGTAGCCTGTGCAGGTGCCTGCTGTTGTTCCTTTTCAGGGAATTATTGTGTCCCAGTTTCTTTTCATCCCTGTGTTTGTGGGTTATTTCCCTGGTGCTACCCCGATGTGGCTGAGGGTTCTCCCGAGGTGCTGCATGATCCAGCTCCGGAATTCCAGCCCCAAAGCCGGGGGCGGTGTGTCCCACGTGGCGTCTCCTGTCTGCAAACCCAGCAGGGCTGTTGTGTTTTCCAGCCCCTCCAGCTGCTGTGGGGGCACAGTTTTATTTCTGTTCTCGGCTTTGTGCTGCTCCCAGCGCTCCTCACGCCTGCCCACGCCTCTCTGCCTCCTCTTCCTCCCCGGCAGGACGGGCACGAAGGAATCGGGATTTTATAAATTCTGCTGATACCCGCCTGTCCAAAGCAGGTGAAAATGGAGTGACAATTGTAAGGGATGGAAAATGTCCCGTGGCTGCTGCTGACGAGGGAAATTAAAAAGTTATGGTGTGTTAATTTATGGAGTATTAATTGTTTTAACAGCCCCTTGGGGCTGGAGAAGCTGGAGGTCCCAGATCTGCTCCCAGAGGAGGAAGGGAGGAGAGATGGGGGTATCCGTGCTGGGTTCTAGGTTTGGGTTCTGGGTTAGATGGGGGTGCCCGTGCTGGGTTCTAGGTTTGGGTTCTGGGTTCTCTGGTGTTTTAGGCTCTTCTACAATGCGGAAAACAAGGTTTACTCTTTTTTTTGGTAAGTTTTAAGCAATAGGTTTAATAAAAAATAAGACAATTGTGAAGTACAACTAGGCCTGTTGGCTTGGCATTCAGCCAAGGGCGCACTTTGTTATTTTAGAGGCCTTTTTAAAATACCTTTTTTAAATTGCATTAGTTTGTTGCATATTCAAACTTTCTTACAAGCTAGTTTTTATACTCGAGGAACTGTTTAGTATGGTCCTTCCTTTGGGTTCACTTTTCTAGAGCACAGGTGTTTTTTGGCTGGGTGTTCGTTATCTTATTACTGTGTATAAGCTTTGCCAATAGCAGGAATAAAATCTATATCCTTATACATACGTAACATTCACTTTAATATTTGCAAGAAGCCAGTTTAATAATATACATTTATAACACACTATATTAATACAACATAACTTTTTTACATGACACGTACCGTATTTATTTCAATATTTGTGAAAAGCCAATCATATAATATATATTTATAACATACAACCTATGCCAATCATATAATGTGTATTTATAACACACAACCTCAGCCAATCATATAATGTGTATTTATAACATACAACCTAAGCCAATCATGTAATATGTATTTATAACATACAATCTAAGCCAATCATATAATATATATTTATAATATACAATCTAGGTCAAGCATAAAATATGTATTTATAACATACAACCTGAGACAATCATATAATACATATTTATAACATACAACCTGAGCCAACCATACAATATGTATTTATAACACACAACCAAGCCCCAAATTCTGAGCTGCTGCCCTGAGCTTTTCCACCTCCCCTCCCCGGTGAAGCAATCCTGCTGCTGCTCCTGCCCTGTGCCCTCTGTTTAGGGAGGAAGAAAGGCTGGAATTCCTGTTTGGAGACAACTGTGGCCACCTCCAGCCCTTGTGTCTGCCGGGAGAAGCTGACGAGGGTGAGCAGGGTGCCCGTGGTGTGACACTGGTGGCTGTGACACGTGGCACAGAGGGAAGGGCAGGGAGCCCGGGGCTGCAGAGCCTCCCTGCCCTCCTGCCCCCCCGCAGCAAGGAGGGGACACGTCCACCCAGGCACGCTGCACTGATGTGACAGGGCTGCTGCCCAGGATAACTGCACCCAATGTGGAAGGCAGGACACGCAAGGGAGGAGCCTGGATCCTCCCCTGAGCTCGGCTGGACAGAGCCCAAAACTGTGGGAAATGGTTTTGTAGAGGATTATTAAAGTTTGATAGGAGGCTCACACAGTCTTGTGTATTTGTAGGCGAACTTTGAGATGGAAAATGTTGACTTGGAAATGTTACGGAACAGGACAGACGTTGTTGAGAGAGAAATGGAACTGGAAACAAGCTTTAAATGATGGCTTTGCAAATAGACTAGATAGTTTGGAGAAATAAAACTATAAAAGATGCATTGTAGTAGGACCTATGAGGGGTAATTTTAGATGATTAGGCCAAGAAACGCTGATCTGTCTAGAAATCCAGTAAGGGTTCTGTCCCTGAGAACTTGTATGTGTTCAGGGGAAGCATTTCTTTTAGTAAAAAAAAACAAAACCCAAAAAATAAACAGAACCCCAAACAAACACAAAAACCCCCAACACCAACCAACACCACTAAAACAAAAATCCACTTGAGAAAACCTTTGGGTCACAATGATGAGGATCAGATCCCCTCCTCAAGTGTTGGCAGGCCTCTGACTGCACCCAACCACAGGTTTGCTCTATCCCGATTCTCCCTCAGTGAATAAAGAGTTTATTTGAAATTCTCCCACAATAAATAAAGTGTTTATGTGAAGTCACCCCTGTGAGAATCTGCGGGGGGAGGTCAGGAAGGAGGGACTTGGCTCCATTTATCCATCAGGTTATGTGACGACACCACGGGGAAAAACTCACTCCTGGAACCCTGTGCTGCCCTTTGTTACACTTTTAATTAACTCCGCGGGCAGGGAAAAGGGACAAATAGCCTCAAACATTAACAGATAATCTGTGTTGAAATAAAAGATTAATCAAGGAGCTGCTCTGGTGGAGCTGCGGAGTCCGGCTAATGACTTACCCCTTGCCTGGGGGCACGGTCCCAGGAGGGAGCACTGCCGGGTTAATATTCTTTTTGTACCCAAGTGATTAATGATCTCTCAGCTCCCAGGGCTCGCTGGCAGAGCAGTTGGAAGCGCCGGGAAGGGAGGGAGAGGAGCGAGGAGCGCTGATTGCACCCGGAGTTCTTTCCAGAAACTCCCCCGGCGCAATTCATTATTGCAAGGGGGGGCTCAAGTTCGATGGGTGTCTAAATGTGGCTGCTTCTAAAACGGGATCTGAATTTTAAGGTACACGGAGTGGGTTGCTCTTCCTGTGGATATAAATACCTATGGAATATATATATACACACATATACCCCTATGGAATTTTTATATATATATATATATATCTAAAATATTCTGTATTTTATATAGAATATATATTTTATATACAAATATTTATAGAGAAAATATATGGCCTTTCAGTGGTGCTGCTTGGTCCTAGAATTTATGGTCCTGGTGCTTTTTTTAATGCTTTCCCTCTTTTACAGGTGAGGAAATTGGTGGAGAGAGCATTTAATTTGTGTCATTTCATGTTAAGGTGTCCAGAGTCTGTTCTCTTTGGGGTATATGCTCTTCTTTTCGTGGATTCTCTTGGGATTTCCCTTGTGGGGCTCTTCAGGAGCTCACAAAAAGAAGTTAATTTAGTAATTCTTACCTGCTTTAGTGAGAGTTCTGAGATTTCACTCAGGAGGGAACAGGAATGGGATTTGCTGTAGCCCCATTCTAAACCTTCAGACCATAAATCCTGCTAACTACAGAGGGCCTAATTTAACTAAAGAGCAGGAGATTAGCGGGATTAGCAGAGATAAAAACGAAAATCTCGGTGACAGCAGCGTGCTCCAACCCCCTGAGCCAAACCAGGCAGGTTTGCCAGCAGCCCCGCTGGGGAGAAGCTTTCAGGACGTGGTTTCATGGCCATGGCAGGTCTTTGACCATCACCCTTAGGACTGGGGGACGCTGTGCTGGAAAAAAAAAACCAGGACGCCTGGAAAAGTTGGGAAAGGAGGATGGAGAAAATCAGCAGCTCCCTCGTCCCAGCCATGTGAGTGTTCGCTGTTGTGCAGGGTTGCGGTAGGACCGGCCCAGCCCTAAGGAAGATCAGGGAATTGTGGCTCTTTCCACAGTCGGTGCCACCCTTTGTGCCGGGAAGTGGTTGCAGGATAATCAGTTTCAGATCGCCAGGCTGGGAATTGCAGCTTTTATCCGGGTGCAGGTTTAACGAAATGCCTTTAATCCCTGTTTGTGTCTCAACCCACGCGCCTCGCCCACCTGCCCACCCTCCACTCGGGCTGTGTTGTGACTGAAAGAAACATCCGCAGAATTGTCTTGGTTCCTTTTTATTCCCCTTTTTTTCCCCTGCTTCCCTCCCTGGAGACCTCCTCAAACACCTCCATTGGCTGGGTGATGTTTTATCTCATGAGTCACACAGCTCAGATGCACACACATAAACTTTTTATTCTAACCTAATTTATCAATTTCTCCTTGGCGCTTCCTGATTTTTTTTTTTCTTCTTTCTTTCTCTCTTCTGCCATTCTTTTCTCTTCTAATATTTAACTTTCCCTGCCTCTGGGGTGCCCAGTAATTAATTAGGATTTCACACTTTGGTTTCTGAGTCTTACGAGTGGCTGGCAAGGTAAAATCAATAGAGTGGAACCAAGTTCCTCAGGCCAAGGTGATTTTTGAAGCCAAATTCCTCGGTCCTGGTGGTAAATTTGGCCAGTTCCTTGTCACTTTTAGCAGCAGAACCAATTATCAAATCTGAGAACTTTTCCCTTGACTCCCATTTTAGTCTCTACCTTTGTCTTTTACAGGATAGGGGAGCCAATATGGGACATTTCCCTTTAATCTCATCTGAACTGAACATCTGTTCTTCCTTGCCTTTGCCAGGGAAAGCTTTGAGGATCTAGGCTGGAGAGAGGAGGGGGAAAATCTAATTATTTCGTCTTAGAGCGGCCCAAGTGTTGAAAGAATCCTCCCCTGTGCCACAAGGAAGGGAAAGTTAAAGAAAAGCCTGGTGTGTGCAGAGGCTCTGGGCTGCCTTGGTGGCCTGACAGAAGCTTCTAATTTTATTTTAACAAGACCTTGGGGTGCAGAGGGAGCTGGAGCTGATCTCCCCCTTAACAAACCCGGGCGAGAGCAGAACAAGGCCGTGTCCTCAAGCTTCTGGCTCCAAACCTGTGTGGGGCAGAGCTGCTCTGGGCTGGGAATGTTCCAGCCTCTGCCCTGGTGGATCACCTTCCACTCGTGGCTTTTGGCTCATTTTGAGCTGTCTGTGCCACCTCAGACCTGGAAATGCTCTGTCCCCATCTGCACCAAGCGCTGCCCCTGAGAGAAGGAGACCTCAGAGAACTCAGGGTCACTTTGTCCTCCTTTTCCAAACCTCAGAGAGCTCAGGGGTGACTTTGTGCTCCTTTTCCAAACCTCAGAGAGCTCAGGATGGCTTTGTGTTCCTTTTCCAAACCCTCAGAGAGCTCAGGGGTGACTTTGTGCTCCTTTTCCAAACCTGAGAGAGCTCAGGGGTGACTTTGTGCTCCCTCTCCAATCCCTCAGAGGTCTCAAGGGTGACTCTGTGCTCCTTTTCCAAACTTTCAGGGAGCTCAGGGTCACTTTGTGTTCCTTTTCCAAACCCTCAGAGAATTCAGGGACACTTTGTGCTCCCTGTCCAAACCCTGGGTAAGCAGCTCAGGCCAGCTGGATGTTTACTATTTGTGCTTTCTAACCTTTTATCTCCTAACATGCCTTTGAGGAAGGGCCAGGCTTTCAGGAGCTGTTCACATCTGAAAGTGTGAGGCCCTGCCCTGGACAGGAGCTCCTTGTCACAAACCTGGCTGGTGACATCCCTGGATTTGTCACTGGGGAGGGGGGATGGACACGAGGAATTCCCCGGGGAACAGCACATGGGAGATAAAAAGGAGATTTTAAATCTCATTAGCAGTTCCTGTGCCAGGCTGTTGTGCTTTTTTTCTGGGGGAGTGCACTTGTAAGCCGAGCACAGCTGATCTGGATTGCAGCTGGGGGGTTGCCCTGAACCTATAAATAAATATATAGAGATAGATGTTTTATAAATATATTGATAATTATAAATATATTGATGTTTATAAATATAAACAAATGGATAATAACTAAATATAGAGATGTTTTATAAATAAGGAAAAGGGTTCCAGTTTCACCTCAGGACTTCCAAGGGAAGAACACCAGAAGTTTCCGTGCCCTCCTGGCAGTAATTGGCTCAATGGCCAGACAAAAACACTGACAGGTCTCTTTAGCTCAGAAATGTAGTTGTTCTCTGTTGGGCTGTTCATCAAAACCCCACCTAAATCATTCAGTGCTTAAGGGAGAGCACGAGGCTTCTCAGCACATTTTTGATGCGTGGTAGCAGCTGAGTGGGGCTTTTTGTTCTTTCGTTTCACATTATTTTCTTCTTTAATTAAAACCTTTTTGCTTTTTCAAGACACACTCAACCATACCATGTCACAAAGTTATTTAAGCCATTTCCTGCGAGGTGCTGGACACCCTCAGAGGGGTTGAACCCTCGCAGAGCTGAACACATCTCGCTCTTCCAGAAATTCAATACTGGGGGACACAAACCCCAGCTCCCCACTGTGGGCCTGATATTTGTGGGTCTGAGAGATTTCAGCCTGCTGGCAGCTGCTGACTTTTTCCCAAGGAAATATTTTCTCAAGAAAGCTTCTTCTCAAAACAATCCTGGCAAACAACTCTCCTTTCTCCAAACAATCTTTCTCCAGGTGGTGTTTTGCTGTTTCTCTGGTTTAACCAAAGGCATTAGAGAGGTGTCGTTCCTATTCACCAACCATGTTCAGTCTGTATGGGAACACCTTATAAAAGGTAGTGAGAATTACACAATAAAACCTTTTTTCCATGTTCTTTGCCTTCTGAAATACTTGGAGTCTCTCATCTTTCTTTCGTGTCCTACAGTGACACCCCACTGCCCCTCGCCACCCGAGGATTTGCTTTTTAATGTTCTCCTGTCCCCGCCAGGCCGGGTTTTTGTGTGGCTTTATCCTTCCATTCATTGTCTGCCCGGGCTGGAATTCCCGAAAGGGAGAGCGAGCCCAGCCCAGGTGGATTCCCGGGAGGGCTTTATGGGCTGTGAAGAACAAAACTGTGTGTGGGAGCCAGGTAAGGGACACGTGCCCTGCTCTGCTTCCTGCTGGAGGCAGGAATCATTCCAAAATAGTTCTAAGTGCTGCTCCTAAGTTGGTTATATCCCAGACTTGACTTAGGGCAGCTAACAGCGAACAGAGCCTCTTGAATTTGGGTGTGAAAGGGGAGGTGGCTCAAGGTCTGTTTAAACACTGAGTGCTCAGTTTAAACACGGATTTAGACTGGCACTGTAAGGACAGCACCAGAAACCTTCTGGATATTTCAAATACAGAACTGGAGGGGTTTTTGCTGACTGTAAGGACAGCACCAGAAACCTTCTGGATGTTTAAAACACAAAATTGGAGAGGCTTGTGCTAAAGCTGGTGTCCTTAGGTATCATGGTTTGAATTCCAGGCCCTTGAACCCCATTTCTAACGCAGAGCTGCTGTTGATTTCTGAATGTATCTTGGTTTCCACGTTTGTCTCTGAGCTCCTGCACTGGCTGCTCGAGGCTGGTTGTGTTTCAGAGCTCTCCAGGCAGGGCTTTTGCAGCTCCCCTTGCCCCGTTTACGAGGCTTTGATGGGGAGCAGGAATGGAAGGAGTCAGCCTGTCGTTCCTCTCTGATGTTTATTGATGCCTTTTATTTCTCCTGTTAGTCAGCGAGGGCCTAAACGAAATTATTCTGGGCTTAAATTGTTATTTGAATGCCAAGTGTAATTACAGCTGAGATGATCTGCTTACTAATGCTCTGCTCTCTCCGGAGACATCCCCTCTTCCTGAAGGGTGGGCAGGAGCTGAGATCTGCTGGAGCCCAAAACCTGCGAGCCCTGCCCACCAGGGAGTGTTTTTTCTTCTGCTTTTTATGAGATGTGATAAAACTTTAGATAAATAAATGACTTTATGTAAAAATGAATGACATTTTTATGTAAATGACTTGTGGCTGAAGGGATGTTTGGGCTGTGGCAGTAACTGAGTCTCTGGTTTCTGCCATAAACCTTGCCCATAAGGGAATGTTTTCTTTTGCTTTTTTTTTTTTGAGACGTGATAAAACTTTATGAAAATGAACGACATTTATGTATAAATGACTTGTGGCTGAAGGGACTGTTTGGGCTACGGCAGTAATTGAGTCTCTGATTTTTGGCATAAACCCTGCCCACCAGGGAGTGTTTTCTTTTGCATTTCTTTGAGATGTGATAAAACTTTATATAAACCTCTGTGGCTAAAGGGATTATTTGGGGTATGGCAGTAAATGAGTCTCTGATTTCTGGCACAAACCCTGCAGGAGGGCTCAGGTGAGCTCAGTTCAGGTGGGGTTTGCAGCAGCATTTTGGGAGTCAGCCTCTCCTGGGTTATTCCCCTGTGAAGATGAGTGCTGGGGACTGAACAGATGATTTTGCACAACTCTGGGCTCAGAGCAGGTGCTGCTGGGTTCTCTTTGGGATAAAATTGCTCGATGAAATCCAGAAATTCACATCTCTGTGTCCTCTCCCTCGCTGCTGTGGCGGCTGGTGGCCTGCCAGCTCTGCCTCCTCAGTGAAAACCCCACTGTTTATACAACCTGTGCAATGGCTTTTATTTAATGAGCGTGTTTCAGTACTCATAAATCTGATGTATTAGTGCCAGGAGTGGCATTGTGCTGCCTGCAGAACTGCCAGGGAGGGTTTTGAATCTGATTTTAGAGGGGAAATTGAGCATCTTCATTTGCTGCATGGGCTGGGAAGAACGAGGATGGCAAAAAAAAAATCCTCTCTGTGGTGGGCAAAGAAAGCACAGGACTGCTGGGGCTGTTCTTGCAGAGCTTTAACAACTCGGCAGAGGCATCTAAAAGTCACTTCAGTGATCACCTCCAGGAATCAAAGGAGTTTCTGAAGGGCTCTGATCCTTTAGGTCTCCCCCCACCATGGGTTTACACATTGCTTTCCTTTTGCCATTGGCTTCTGGCTCCCTCCAGACTCAAGAGGGAGAAGCAAAGTGATCACAGCAACATCCAAATCCATGTTAATAGTTTTACTACTATGGCATGCTCAAAGGTCTGTGCTGTGGGTGCGTTGAAATGTGAAAATAAACGAGGCAGAGCTTTGTTGGTGGGAAAAAAAAAAAAAAAAAAAGAGAAAAAATAAAATAAGCTTCTCTGAGTAACAGCTTGGGGTGTTCAAATCCAAATGTGCTGCTTCCAAAATGCCGTGAAATGTGTGTGTAGCATTTGACTGTCTGTGTGCCATCTGTGTGTTTGCTGGGAGAGCTCTGCAGAACCTGCTAACCGTCACTGTGTGTTGTTCCTTTCCTCAGCGCCCTTGGACCCCAAGCAGAATTCCTGAGATGATTTTATTTTTTTCCTTTATTCTTAAGTTGGGGTTGGTTCAGCTGATTGTTCTGTTTTACTGGAACTCTGATCTGAGGAGGAAATGAAGTCAGGAACTCCTGCACCTCCCTGAGTGTTTTGGATTGAGGAATGAGCCTGTTAAAAAAAAGCCAAAGGTTCTCATTCGAAGGGGAAAGCTCAGGTTTTACAACGTGAGCAAGGAAAGGTGTGAGTTCATGTATCAGCATCAGAGGGAAATGGAAATAATGAAGTGGTTGAAGGAGAGAAATGAGGAGATAACTCGGTGTGGCAGACTGGAGAAGATGGATTTAGAGCAGAACAAATAAACACTCCCACGGTCTGTCGGGGTCACTCAGGGTTGGAAATGCAGCCCTGAGGGGTGGCTGCTCCTCCTGGGCTGGAATTCTGATTGTCACGGCAAACCTGGGGACAGTGTCCCCTGCCTCCGTGGTGAAAATGGCATTTTAATGGTAATTGTGCAACTGAATTATCAAATACTTGGGATTGCAGAGCTAGCCCAAGGAACATGGGCAGCAAACTGATATATTTGGAATATATTTGGATTTCCCCTTAGGAGAACTGGGTGTGTCTCAGCTGTCAAAGCACTGGCTGGGAGATGAAGCTGTGGAATACAAATCCTGTGCTTTTGACACTGGGATGAAAAAAAAAAAAGAGGATTTCATATCTGTATTTCTTTCCAAAGAAACGTTGGAAGGTGTTTTCTGACAGCAGCACCTCGTGTGAGGTCCCCTGCAGTGCTCAGCCCTGGTGTTTGTCCTGCACGCTGAATTTCACCTCTGTGTAGATTTACATTCATGTCGACAAGTTATCTTAAACCTTCAGGAGCAGGTGGGCACAAAGACTTGGGAAAGGAATCTCCTGCTGAGGACTGGGGCGGAGTAAACAACGCTTCAATTGTCTGAAATTCTTCTCTGTTTAAAGCCGCTTCGTGGCTTTGAGTTTTACGAGCTCCGGGAAAAAAATTAAAAAAAAAAAAAAAACGGGAAAAGGGTTTGGTGAGCAAAGTTCAGCTGAGCTGGAGAGTCTGAGACATCCCACCAGGGAAAAATGTTTCTTTAACTCCTCTAAGTGTGTCAAGGAGAGGAGCACGACAGCCCAAGAGCTGGGAATGTTTTCCAGCTTCCTCTGGAGGACACTGATATCCCTCCTGCGTGTTTATCCAAAAAAAAAAATTATAAAATCCTGTGGCTCAGTGATTGGCAGGCCAAGATAAGCGAGGCTTGTTCGTGTTTGGGAGATGCGAGAGGAGCTCAGGTACCTCCCGCAGCTGCTCACAGCAGGGCTGCCTTCGGAGGGGTTTGCTCGGAATTGATTTGTCTGACAAATGAATTCATTCCTGGGGATGACTCCGGCTCCTGATTAAAACTGTTTGTCTCAAGGAAACCGAATGCTCCGCGAATTAACGCAAAGTGTAAAACCCTGAGTCCAGTTCTTGCTGTAGCAATGCTGATGCTTAATCTAAAGCTCAGCTTTGATTCCCTTCAGGAATGGTGAAAAACCAATTCTGAATTGTTCAATGAAAAAAAAATCCTGGAATTTTGATGGCTCTGTTCCAGGGAAACGATAATTTGCCCTTTGGGTTTGTGATAGATTTGTTTTAACTTTGTGCGGTGGAGAATGCAGAATTTTCCAGCTGTAAATATCAAGCCTGCCTGGAGAGGTGGGCTAAAAAAACCTGGATCTGCTGATGAGACAAGGGAGGCTATTCCTGAGCCCTGGACAGGGGGGAATTTTTATAACTAAAGTGTTCTGTGAGTTCGGTTTTGGCAGGCAGTGGGGGGAATGTGAAATCAAGCCGGGCAGGAAGAGGTTTGAGAGCCCTGTGGTGTGAGATTGCAAAAGCACGAAATAGCAGGGGTTGGAAAGCTGGAGAGGGGCAGGGCAGGAAGTTCGTGTGCCCTGGAATTCTGGCGCTGTTACGGAGAAGCTTTGCCTGACGTTAACTCCTGGAAAAGAGGAGCAGCGCCTGTGGAGCCTGGCTGGCTGCGAGCTGAGCTCTGTGGTGTCACAATATTCCCCGAGCTCGGGGTTGTGTCCTCCAGCTGGGAGGGCTCCTGTGAATCCCCAAAGCCGTGTGTGGCTACAGAACCCTTTTCAGGGAAATATAACCTGAGAGAAAGAATGGAGAAGGGAAATAGAATGGGGAGAAAAGACTGGGATTACAACACTCAGTGTCTGTAACTCAGCACCTTTTATAACCACACAAAACGTTCCTCGGTGCTAAAGCAGCAGAATGCTGCAATAGCTCTTTTTAATTTCGTTTCTGGAAGGGTTTTTCAGGTGCTCCCACATCTTCTGGGACGTTCCCTGTGCTTCCCTCACCCTCTCCAAAGCTCCATGAATGAAGCAGGCAGTGGCTGGGCCCAGCTGGGGAAGGGGAGCTGCAGACAACCAGCTGCTCCCACAGTTCTCAATAAACAGCATGAAATAATTTGTCTGGGGTTGGTGAGCCGGCAAGTGCTGATTAAGGATTAGATTTGACTCGTTTGCTGGAGGCTCCTGATCTGTTTAAATGCTTATTTCACCATGAGGGAGCAGCGTATGTTTCCCTCAGAGTGCCATTGAGGGCGCTGGGGGTAACAGCGTCAGACTGAGATGTCGAGGGTGGCTGACTCTTGGCCTCGGTGGCTTCAGCACCATCCAACAACAGCAGGCAAGGGCTGTGGTTTAATCTTCTGGTTTATACAGCAAGTGGGAATTTCCAGAAGGTTCCAGTTCCAGAGCCTGCCTTCCTAACATCCCCTTAAAGAATGAATGCTGTGTTTTTAACACAGAGGCTGATCTGGTGACATTTGTAGACAAGTGGGATGAAAATTTACCAGGAATGTCTCAACTCCCTTTCAGAGCAGGCTGGTGTATTTGTAAGGCTGAAACCCATCAGGGCTGTGGGGTGAATTGGCTTGTCCCAATCCCAACCCTTTTTAGCTTGGGTCACCTTTGGTTTGTCCCAGGCTGCTCCCAGGTTTAGGGGTGATATTTGTGGGGTTTTTCAGCCACGTGGGCAGGCGTTTATGGGGCGTTTCAGCTGTGTGGGCAAGTGTTTGTGGGGTATTTTAGTATGCAGACAGGTGTTAGTGGGGTGCTTTAGCCATGTGAGCAGGTATTTGTGGGATATTTTAGCCATGAGGGCAGGTGTTTGTGGGATATTTTAACCATGTGGGCCAGTGTTTGTTTGTAGGGTGTTTTAGCCATGTATGCAGACGGGTATTTGTGGGGTATTTTAGCCATGTGGGCAGATGTTTCTGGGATGTTTTAACCATGAGGGCAGGTGTTTGTGGGGTGTTTTAGTGTTTGTGGGGTGTTTTAGCCATGCAGGCAGGTGTTTGTGGGGTGTTTTAGCCACCTGGCACTGCAGTCACCGGCCAAAGCAGGTGCCCAGTGTGCCAGGAGCTCCTGTGCCACGAACCCTCCATCCCAGCNGGAGGGAAGGGCTGTGATGTCCTCAGCAAGGCTGCAGAGATCCCTGGAACCCCCCGTGTGGGGCTGTGTGCTCCTGACACACAGGATGGCACTGTTCCCTGCCCTATTCCTTATTCTGGAATCCTGGACCCTGTCTAATNCAGCTCTCCTGGCTGGCAGGGCTGGCACTTTGCACATTCAGCTGATGATCATCTCGTGCCTTCCCACACAAACCCTCTCCCTTCATTTCCCCTGACAGCCAGGGCTGGTTTCCATGGAGCTGCTTCATCCATACCTTTAGGAAACCTTTTTTTTTTTTTTTTTTTTTTTCCCTCTCTTCCCCTATAGACATAATTCGAGGTTTCTATGGCAACATCTCGGGAGGGAAGGGCTGTGATGTCCTCAGCAAGGCTGCAGAGATCCCTGGAACCCCCCGTGTGGGGCTGTGTGCTCCTGACACACAGGATGGCACTGTTCCCTGCCCTATTCCTTATTCTGGAATCCTGGACCCTGTCTAATATGGTGGG
>VXBN01012749.1:302119-322710 GCA_013397395.1 Sinosuthora webbiana | reverse complement strand
AATTCTGCAAAGGCCAGGACCAACAGAACTGTGTCATTTTGGGAGAAGCAGGAGGTGGGGTTGGTTTGTTTTGGAAGCAGAGCAGAGATCTGGAGGAAATTGGAGCTGAAATGGCAGAGTCTGATTTGAGCCTCTGCGAGCGGTGGGGTTGATCTGGAAAATCTGGTGGAAAATCTGTATTGTACTGATTAGAACAGGATATTACACATTTTTGGGAGAAAACGTGAGGGCAGGTCTTAAACACACTGAGACAGAGCTTGGCCACGTTCTTTCTTACAACACCCAGCTGCTTAAACTTTAATTTCTACTGACTGGGGGAGAATTTGTGTATTTAACCAAAACTTCTGATCCCTTCTTTATGTCACCAAAGAGTCAAGAGCAGCCACGTTCATGTTCCCACACCCTCCACAATTCCAGGGATGTTTCACTCCTTCTGATCGAGGGGATGGCACCTTTGGGTGCTGGCAGGGATTTCTGAATCACATCCTGGGATTTTAACCTTCTGAAGATCCCCTGAAGAATTCCAGAGAAGGAAAAAGGGGGTAGAAACCCTCCCAAGGAAATCAGTCCTGCCCGTGTCACTCCAGTGATTCGGGCTCGTGTTGCACTGGAGTGAGGCGAGAGGAAAATGTAAATGCTCTGCTCATGACTCATCAACAGAGGGGAAATTCTGTCAAGATTTGTGAGGTTTGGCTGAAGTGCCGAATTCACTGGAGTGTCTGGAGGTGGATCGTCAACTGCTGCGTTAAAGAAAGGATGTGAACCCCGGAGGATGTGAGCCCTGAGCCTCCTGCTGGAAAACCGCAGCTCTTTTGTGTTCCTGCCACTCGCTTTTTCTGGCTGGAGGTGACTAATGTGGAGAGTGGCTCTGGAAGGGACCAGCTCAGCACTCACGTGAGGCTCTGCTGCTGGGACTGCTGACAGCCCCTTCAGCTTCTTGTGAGCATTTTCATTCTCAGCGAGTGAAGAAACCTCTGGATGTCAGGGAAGTTTATCCATAAACACCATAAATTTACGTCCAAAAGGGAGACAGAGGAGTCCTGGAACTTTATTCCAATGAAGGGAGAGGCCATGGGGCATTTCCCCTGGGGTTCCTCAGATTTTTAGAGGACGCAACCTCCTTTTTATCCCAATTCCCAGCCACATTTCCCTCTCTCTTTCCCCACTGGCTGAGGTATTTTGGAGGTCCAGACTTCCCAAACCACCTAATGCAGACCCCTTCTAGTGTGTACCCCCCTTTTTCTTTTCCTTGTGTCACTCAGTGGAATTCCCATGGAATTTCTGCTTCTTCCCATTGTTCCCTTCATCCCTCAGTATCCAGTTTGTTTTATCAGCAGACCCACAGTTTATCTGAAAAGACAAATTTCATTTGTCATTCCTTTCACGTAGAAGCCAAATTCCTGCTGCAGCCCCGCTGAGAATTCCAGGGAGGTTGGAAGGAACCCCCTTTTTTAAGTTTTTACACATCCAGTCTGATGAGCTCCTCTCACATCTCTTTGTCGTCTGTCCCAAAAACAGCTGCTGTGGACACGTGGCTCCTTAGGGGAGGCACCATGTGGGGGACACATCAGGATGTCACCAGGACATTCCTGAGGCCCTCCTGGCAGCTGCAGCTGCTTTCTGAGCTCACTGAAAGGCCAGGGCAAGCCCCTGAATTTCCTGCAGATCAGGGCCAGAGTTGTTACAAATGTGAATTTCGTTGGTCACAGTCTTGTTTGCTGCCTCTGGCTCCGACACTGCTCCTGGGGTGCTGCTGGGCAGGGAATCATGGAACCTCCTGCCTGGTTCTCCTGCTTTATCCACAACGTTTCCTATGATCTGTTGATCCTTCCGTTCCCTCTCCCTCTTCTCTGTCCATCCTGGGTGTGCCTCTGTCCTGGTTTGGACAGACAGGTGTCTGCTAAGGAAGGCAGGAGCCTTCCTCCCTTGGAGTGGAGAATGTAAACCCCCTCCCTCTGAATTACTGTAATTTTGAAATTAAGGGGCTCTCAGGTAAAGATGTGGGAATAGGAATAACAGTTCTTTACTAGGAAAATTAACAATAAAAATGCAGTAGTACAAAAGAAAACCCTGACAGAGTCAGAACACAGCCCGACCCCCTGTTGGTCAGGGTGTTGGTGTCAGCCCAGTCCAGCCCTCCTGCAGTGACAGATGTGGTTCTGGTGGAGCAATGATCCTGTAGGAGGGTGGAGTTTCCTCTGAAGGTCCAGTGGTGCTGAGATGGGTCCGCTCTCCCTCTGGGAATCCAGTGCACACAGGCTGTGCTGCTGTTCTGAATGCCAGCTTTGATCCAGGTGGGAATGCTGGGCTCCTCCCCCTGGGTGGAGCCTCTCCCCATGGGATGATGGGATTGGATCAGCCCTGCAGTGAGCCTGGATGGCCCATGGACAGCAGATATCCCCTGGAGGGAGGGTGGGGCCTGGAAGGGATAAAGAACATGGCCCCAGCTGGTTTGAACAGCTGGTGATGGAACACAAACTGCTGGTTACACCCTGTATTGCCACCCAGGACAGCCTCCCCTCCAGAACCCCCACAGCTCCCAGAGGGGCCGGGATAAATGATCCCAGAGATTTTTGGCAGAGGTTTCCCATATGGACATGGCCAAAGGTGGCTGCCCAAGTCCTCTGCTGAGTGTTGAACCCCCTAAGTGCTGCTCCACCACGTGCATTTCACACTGACTGTTAGAGATGTGCTCTCTGCCGGGCGGTTATTGTGTAAAAACAGCAACTTTAGTTCAAAAATAGCAACAAAAAAAACCCCAGCTACCAGAAACAAAAGTGTGAGCAGAGGATGTGCAGCAGCGCTTGTTGACTGTAACTTGAGGGGTTTCTTTTGTACAGAAAAACAGCAGCTTCCTTGAAATGTGTGTGAAGGAAACTGCAATAAACGTGGAGGAGTTTGCTGCAGGAATTGGAGTGTCAGTGCTAAACAGGAAAAGAATCACTGTGTAATGTAGGTCAGTTCTGTAAAAACACTGCTCCTTGGGCAGGGCTGTGCAGAGGGGACGATGGATGTGCTTGTGCAGGCTGTAAATACCAGTCTCCAGTAGAATTATTGGGATTATGAGCATGTCAGAGGTGTTTTCATCCTCAGAAATAAGCTCAGTAGTGAGTGCTTCTCGCCACAGATGGAATTGCTCAGAAAAATGTGAAGGAATGTCTTGAATGGGAGTTCATCTGAGCCTGTTGCTTCAATTGATATTCACATCTTTTAGCTCATTAGAGTGAAATCATGGATCTTTCTCCCTTTTTATTGTACCTAGCTCAAATTTTATTCTGAATTCCTGCAGTTATTGACCTGGGAGATAAATGTGATTTTTCTGCATTGCTTAGAGACCTCAGAGCTTAAACTCTGTGCTTTAGGTGGTTTTTATTGGCCCCTAGGAGCAGGTCATACCTGAATCAGAAACCTGAATTTGGGATATCCAAACTGTGCCCTGTGAACGGGGCGGGTCAGAGTCACATCCTCTGCTGTCCCAGGTGGGATCAGCTCCCTGTGGAATGGAGCCTGTGATGTTCCAGCTGTCCTGGCAGCTCTGGGGTCAGCTCTGGGCCGGGAGAAGGGGCTGGGATGCCTTGGCTGAGCCCCTGTCACCCCACAAACACCTTCAACACCTCTCCAGGGGTTTTGTGCCACACTGAGAGGGAACACTGCACTGATTTTGCTCTAATTTCACTTCTCCATTTGTTTCCCCCCTCTGTTGATGCCCTTACTATAGAGTGTTTCGGTATTATTTTGTTTTAAAGGTCCTTTGAGGCAAGTAATTCGTGATTTTCTCTTCTTCTGGTCTTCATTTTTTTTTNCACCTCTCCAGGGGTTTTGTGCCACACTGAGAGGGAACACTGCACTGATTTTGCTCTAATTTCACTTCTCCATTTGTTTCCCCCCTCTGTTGATGCCCTTACTTTAAAGTGTTTTGGTATTATTTTTTTAAAGGTCCTTTGAGGCAAGTAATTCGTGATTTTCTCTTCTTCTGGTCTTCATTTTTTTGGTGTAGATTCATTAGAGAAAATGATTTGTGGAAGCACCTGCTGAGAAATTGTGTTCCTACCGGGCTGCCCTCAGTAAACATCCAATTCCTGCAGTAAACATCCAATTCCTGCAGTAAATATCCAATTCCTGCAGTAAATATCCAATTCCTGCAGTAAATATCCAACTTCTGCAGTAAATATCCAACTTCTGCAGTAAACATCCAATCCCTGCAGTGAATATCAAATCCCTGCAGTGAATATCCAATCCCTGCAGTGAATATCCAATCCCTGCAGTTGCCTTTGAGTCTGATGTGGAGAAAAATGGGATGGAGATTCCCTGATTGCTGCAGATTCCCAGGACTGGGCCGTGTGCTCACTCCCCCAGAACACAGCTGGATTTCCTGGAGCTGAGAACCCCAGCTCTCCATGAATCCCTGCTGCAGAGAGTCGAGGCTGACAGATGATGATTATTTTTATTTGTGTGACAGGAACCTTCTGGACGTCTGGAGCAGATGCTGTTGAATCCTCACTTCTTGAGGGGGAGAGACTCAGCCTGCTCCATCCATCTGTCTGGGCTTCTGCCTCCTCATTAGGAGCTCTGAATTCGGGAAGAAATGGGCAGATTGTTGGGATCTGAGCTGCCTGGGGATGCATTTTCCTGCCTTAGGCACACAGCTCTTTGTATATTCAATTTGTCTGCCCGTTCCTCAGCTTGGAAAAATCCTGTAACAACTCCTGCACAGCACTGGGTTCCACTGAGCACAAGGATCTTGTGAGAGCCATTAGTCTGATCCCTGTTTTGCTTCCAGCTGGGATCAAGCTCTGTCCTAAAACCAGGACAATCCCAAAAAACTTGCTGCGGCAGTGGAAATTTCTCTGAAATTTGGTGAAAGTTCTGTAAAATTCAAGGATTGTCTGAGCTATGACTGTGCAGGAACCAAGTCTGTGAGCACACACAAATCTCTTCCCCCTCCACGCCCCAGGTTTTTTTTATGTAAAAAACTGGTAAAAATATGAATTACTTTTCCCATTTAATTACCTGAATTATTAATTACCTATGCTGTACAGGAGGGGGAAGCTTAATTCACCATCTGCAAACTCCCCCTGGGATTGTGATAATAATTCTTTGCATGGTCCAAACAAATGCCTGAAGCTCCTGAGCTGCTTTCAGCATGGTTAAACCCAGGGATAACTCAGAAACACACCTAGAGGTGACTGCAGAAACAATTTCACATCCTCATGTGAAGAACAAAGATGCAACAGGTCCAATCTCTTAGGGATGAAATTTAGGATTATTCTCTTGGAGGTGGAAGAGACAGAACATCACCACATTCCCCCAAAGTGAACGGATTTGCCGCTTTCTTGGCGCGCAAATTAACATTGAAATAAAAAAGTTTTACCTTTAAGAGCTGCCTTGAGCAACTGGAAGTCTCCCTGCTCCCAGTACCACTGTAACCATTGGCTGATCATAAATCCCATTGGTGATTTTGGACCCAAATCAGCCGCTTAGATCAGCCCCGTGCCTTAGATTTAATTATTGCCTGTTATTCACGCTGATGCGTGAGGTAATTGCCAGATTCCAGCGTATTAAAGAAAAAAAAAGACATTTATCTGAGCTTCCACTTACCGGGGCTTTTCTTTCTGTTTAATATCAGCTTTTTTTTTTTTTATTACAGCCTCGCAAAGGTGTCATTGTGCGGCTCAGCCCGAGGCGAAGTGACGAGAGGCGCGGGGAGATGAGTTTTTTAGAGAATAATCCTGCAAATGTCATTGTTGGCTCAGATCTAATAGTGGCGGGCTGGGAAGAGGTGGGAGCGAAAGAGCACGGAGGCGAAAAATGAGTGGCAGGTGTATTTATAACTAATGAAAAGATCCTGCGAGGAGCTCAGCATTCATCCCTGCAGAGGTTATTGACTCAGATCCCGAGTCTGGCCTGAATAATTCTGTAGCTTAGAGTCGGAACTTGGAAAACCTGAATTTGTGGCTCAAAGGTTTCGTCCCTGCCTGCCTTCCAAAACTCTGCTCCAAATGGAGAGGCGTCACTTGGAATTGGCTTTTTCCCCCCTTGGTTTAAGATGGAATTTGAACATAAATTTGTGTCCTTTCATTTAGGAGCTTGCCCGTGCCTGGAAATCATGGTAAACACATAGAGGTGGCCATGAAATTTGGTGGGAGCTGTGAACAAAAAGAAAAAAAGCAGAGACAGAAACAGCAGAGGTGCAATATTGAGGTAGCCAGATTGATGTTGAGCTTGAGAATATTTCCCTGTTGCCTGCAAATTGAGTTATGGTTCAGCCAGGGTAGGAGAGGAATTGTCATTGTGCGTTTGTCGGAATTGGAGAATTCTGAGAATTAAAGCTCAGCAAACACTGGTGGCACCCCCCTGCCCAAATTTAATAAAGGAAAAAAAAAAGGGCAGTGAGATTGTCAGACACATGAATTATTCATTTGCAGCAAAACAGATTTTCCAGCTCACGAGCAGCTGGATCCCAGTGTCTGCCTTAGCTCTGATCAGGAAGGAGAAGCAAGAAGGAATTTCTTATTTTCCGTTTTCCACCTCGAAAATGGATGTTTGTTCTGTGCTGAAGTCGCTCTGCTTGGTGACAGGACGTGGAATTTTCAGCTCCCAGAACTCTGGAAATCTCCTGGACTGTACGTTCTGAGAGACTTTGGAGCTCACCACGTGCCCCGTGTTCCTTCTTAAATTAAACTTGCACAGTTCCAATCCATCAGGCAGCGCTTAATCTCAATGTTAGCTGGAAGGAAACGGAGACAGAACGTGAAATGTCTTTCTCTGAAGGACAAAGGAGTAAAATGCAGGAGCCCTGATATTCAGGCTCACAGCAGGGCTATAACCATACCTCATCTGCCTGGCTTTAAGGAAAAATAAAGATTTTTTGGGGGTAGTTCTCCTCAGAACTTACACTGGCTGCAAACCTGAATTGCTGAGATTATTTACAGGGCAGGGCAGGTTGTGTGTGGTGTTCCCTCTGACAGGTAAAACCTCTTGGTGCTACTCAAACAAAACAATTTCTGGGTGCAAATCCTGGTGTATAAAAGTAGGAATTACCATTGTTTAATGTGATTTAAAACCCCAAGGAGCTGGAGAAGCATCACCTGTGGGCCTCTGTTGCTACTCGTATGTTAAAAAGGGAGAAAAAGGGGAAAACAAAATTCTTTTAGGTGATGGCTATTAGTGGAGTTTGTAGCTCTGGGGATACTTGGAATTGAGTCCTGCTGGGCACTTCAGTGTGAGGTCCCCAGAGCTCCTGACTCTGACCTCCATCGAGATTCTCTGCAGAGCTTGACCTTGTTTTCCCCAAGAGCCTCACTGGAACACAAAAATGATAATTTTTTGGGAAAAAAAAAAAAAAGCAGATTTCTGGTGACACAGACAGCTGACAGCTCCAAGCCATCCCATTAAACACTGACTATTCCACTAAACAACATCCTCAGCAACCGCTGGGATCTGGGTCAGAGACAGGCTCTGGCACTGAAGCTGTGAGTATTTATTGAGATTATTTACAACCTGTGCCAGCAGGGAAACCCACCCCGGGCATCCTTGGCAAAGGAAAACACAGGAAAACAAAGGGAAATCTCTGCTGGGAGGATGCAGCCAGGAGGGTGGTGTTTATTCAGGCAATAGCTGGGGTTGTGTTCAAAATATTCAGGGTTCCCTGCTTTTTTTCTGGTGTTTCACACCTGCAGGTGCACACTGGGGTTTAAATTCCTGCCCTGGGAATTCAGTTCAGTGAATTCTGGTTGAAAACAAAGGGAAATCTCTGCTGGGAGGATGCAGCCAGGAGGGTGGTGTTTATTCAGGCAATAGCTGGGGTTGTGTTCAAAATATTCAGGGTTCCCTGCTTTTTTTCTGGTGTTTCACACCTGCAGGTGCACACTGGGGTTTAAATTCCTGCCCCAGGAATTCAGTTCAGTGAATTCTGGTTGTACACGATAAATGTGGGATTTGCTTTGTGACAGAGCTTTTCTACTCTCCTTTAGGGTAACCTCAGCCTGGCTGGAGATCATTAATTATCTCTAGGTAGATGCTGCAGGTGAGGGAATGCCTCACATACAACTGCTATATGGTTTATAACACACACTTTTACATAAATGTGGATATTTTTATACAAACCAGAACCACGGGGATGAGTTTTCTGTGCATATTTCACGCATCAAACATATTTTTTGGCACGTAAAACACACCAACAAACAGACATTTATCTGTGTTCTCTGACATGTGAGCACTGGATGGATGCTGAGGGTGGGGAGCTGCCTTTGAGTGTCTTCATTTCCACCCCACAAGTGCGGGATCAGGGGTGGGAATGGCACAGACAGCTGCAGCAGAAGGGTTTTTTCAGTTGTCCACAGAGTAATTTTTCAAATGGATCTCGGAGGGATGGTGAGGAATGCTGACAGTTGTCCTCAGGCATTTGCTTAATTGGAGGCTCCAGCAGCTTTGCTGCACTTGGGGAGGTTTGAGGTGATGGACAGGAATGGTATTTATTATAAATTTATACATATATATAGTATAAAATGAGTTTACAAATCATAGGAAAGAACCTTTTCCTGTGTCCCTTTAGTGGCTCTTGGGAGTTCAGAGATAGTTCTGGTGGTTTCCACTGGGCCTTGTGCAGAATGGAACTTAAATCTTTTCCTGGAATAAAACTTAATTCCCTTCCCCGGTATTTCTGTAGGACAAAGATGTGTTCTTCCTCTTGAAATTCCACAAGGAGAGATGATGACACTCATTTCAGGATTGGTTTTGTCTTAAACATAAGGCAGAAATCAGAAATACTCCAGAACGCTCCACCTCCAACCATGCTGTTGGTAGCAAACCACGACCCAGAGGTAAAAGTGATTTGTTCTCTTCAGGCTCAGCTGTAGAGCCCTGGATTTCCTGGATCTGGGTTTCCTGGATCTGAATTTCCTGGATCTGAATTTCCTGGATCAGCAGCAGGGAAGGCACAGCCTGGAACACATCCCAGCTCTGCTCCAGACAGGAATGTAAATTGGAGTCAGGACAACCCAGCACTGCCAAAGCACCTGGTGGGTTTTGTTCTGAGCTGAAACAAAGGCTCACATCACCCCTGGCTGTGGGATGCAGGAGCTGAAATTCCACCCTCAGTTGTGCTGATCAGGGCAAGCCTCTCCAGACTGGCTGCTCTCTGTACAAATAATTCGCTGCACATCTCTGGAATGGGAATTCGCTGACCTGGAAGGTGTTGTGTCACAAAACCTTCCTTCTTCTTTAACTTGGGAAGCATTTGTTTAGTCCAGGTGCTGAATGGAAGCAAAGCTGGCTGTTCCTGGCTGGTGGGGCAGGAATTTTACCCGAAGAGGGGAAATGGATTGTTCAGAGCCCTTTTGTACTCCCAGGCTTGTCCTCCTGATCCATTAGTGCTGTGCAGGGACAGGAATTCCATGGGATTCCTTCCCACACCGCAGACCAAACCCCAGGCTCCAATGGGAATTTACTCTAATGGATCACCCCCTGTCCTGGGATGGACTGATTTTAATTAACCTTGGTCCCCTCATTAGATTTAGGAGGAGAAATGAGCTTCCCTTGCTGAGGCTCAAGCAGAATCACTTGACCAGCCTGAACAGGCAGTGCCAAACAATTCCCTTCACTTCTCAAACGTGAGGAGAGCTCAGACTGTCAGACAGGTTCAGAAACCTGCGCCCTGCTGCTGTCTCCTGATGGATACTCACTGCCAAGCCACGACATTGATTTAATTTGTATTGTTTGCTATCTTTGGCTCCGCCGTCCCCTTGAATTCGGAGAGAGAGCAGCGCCCCGAGAAATTAACTGTGAGAGTTCTGCCCTAATGCTCCGTGTGCCGCGCCGCTGGAATCACATCTGACAACTCCTGGGGTTCTGGGGAACATCCTGGAACATCCTGGAACATCTGGGGAGTGCTGCTGTGCGTGAGGGCAGAGCTGAAACGCCTGCTGAGGGTGGTGCTCTCCCAGCAACAATTCACGGGCTGGAGTCTTCAATGGCTGTGCTGACATGGGAATTGTTCCTTGTGGAAGGGAAGGCACAAATAGACATTAATCTCTAATTAATACCTTCTATAAATACAGAATATCTATACAAATTAGCCCCCGAGAAAGCCCCTTTTTCCATCTGTTCAAAGATGGGCAGGGACCAACATGTGATAGAATAAATATTCATGAAGTCGTGGCTCTCAGAGCAGAGATTGGGCACAAATTGTCACCCACAAGGCTGGGGATGGCCAGGCTGTGATCCCAGCAGGAGCTGAGAGCTGCTGCTCCCAGTTTTTTGGGCTGTGTGACCTCCTGTGATGCACTTGGGACCTGTGGGCACTGGGATGCAGGGCCCATAGCAACTTCTACCAATGTTAAATTAAATTTTATTACTTCAGTATTCTTTTAATGCTAAGTTCTATTAAGACAAATTTCTGTCAAACTTAAGTGTCGTTTTGTTTAAGCAAGGTAAAGTTTGAGTGTTGCTCAGTTTAAATTATAGTATTTTAAAATCTGTTAAGTTTAGGTTGAATTTTAGCTTTGTTAAGTTTAAGTGTTGTCAAATATTACTTTAAAGTTCTGTTAAGTTTAACTTTTTCTAAAGTTTTAGTGATATTAGGTTTACGTTCTGTTAAAGTTTTGTTACATGTAAGTTTTATTAAGTTAATGTAGTTTATGGGCATACGTAACTAAACATTACTATGTGCACACCTGCTTTTAATTCAGAGGCCAAAACCCAGATAAATTCAAGTTCTACACCAGAAAGAATTGATACAATCCATCCAAAAGCTGTTTTTCCCACTGACTGGACTTTTAATTGAAATATTCCACTGAGGAGGGGAAGAATTGAGGCGAGCAGGAGCCGGAGGAATGTGTGACCCTCTCTTTGTCCCAGATTGTCTCTGGTGGTTTTCTGGCCTGTGAAATTTGTGTCATCTGCCTGGCAGCAGTGCTGGGGTTCCAGAAAACAACACGTGCAGGGATCAGGTGTCACCCAGCCCAGACCAAAGGGGCTGTGCCTGCTCCAGGGACAGCAGCTGCTGGCAGAGAGGGCAGGGCTGGAGGGCACGGAAATCAGAATTTACTCAACAGGGTCTCGTCTGTCTCACTGTAATAGAACTCGTCTAATTTAATGTGGAAAGAGCAAAATATGGCTGAAGTCCCTGCTTGAGATCCAGCTCCAAAGATAACGTGTGTTCTTGCAGATGGATGTTAGAATGTGGAAGTAAATGTGGATAAATGGATTGGTTTTTCATTTAAAAATCATGAAATGACTCCAGAATTTTCACATAAACATCCCCCAACCACCACCAAAAAAACCTCAGGCAAACAAACAAAAACCAGGAAAAAAAACCACAAAAAACAAACAACAAAAAACCCCTCCACCAAATAAACCAAATACCCCAAAACCCAAACCCAAACCAAAAAATCCAAAACACAAAACTCAAACCCAACAAACCAACAAACAGGAAAACCCCAAAAAAGCTCCCTGCATGTTTTTGAACTTCAGAAAATCAGAATTTCGGCCTAGCAGGGTGATGCCTGTGATGCAGGTTCCTCATGCAGGACCTGCCACTCTCAGCTGTGTGCACAAAAAAGGAAAGAAGCTGAAAATGATGCTGAACTATGGGGAAAAGGGGAATTCTGCTGAGCTGTGAGTGCTCCAATCTCCCTGCCTGGCCTGGCAGAGCCTCTGCAGCCAGATGTGCATCTGAGTGACTGGGTTCACCTTCTGAGCATGGATTTCCCGTGCTTAAAAATAACTGCTTTTAATTAATAAAATAGGGTTTTTTACCCTGTACTCTCAGTGCCAGCTCCTCCTCTGTATTCATCTCCCATTTTGCTGCCCCTTACACCCACGGGAAAACCCTTATGGCAAAGTCTGCCAAAGAGTCTGGGCTGCTGTTACTTCACGTTCTTCCTTCAGGGAAAGGATTTGAATTTTTTATAAAGGTTTTTTTTTTTTTCTTTCCTAATTGCTTCATTTGCAAGCCCTTTTCTGGAGAACCCCAGAACACTGGAGGAGGAGAAAGGCTGTTGATCAACCCGAAGCCTCGACAACCCATTTTTTGCCGGAATAAATCCGTCATTAGCCGGGTCATTAAGCTGCAGGAGGAGTCACTAAGCGAGGCTCGGGGACAGGGTGCTGCTGCGGCTGGGACAGAAATAATCCTTGCTCAGGCTGGAATCTCCCACTCCGGGTCAGGTGTTGGAGCTGGCTCTCCTGGCAGAGCTTTTTTTTTCTTCCTCAGAGCATCAGGCAGGTGCCCGGCATCCCCTCTCCGGGATAAAAATGTTCCGGGGTGTAAATGAGGGGTGGTTACTAATCCCTGGAGTTAAAGGGGCAGTCGCTGTGCTGCTGCCTCGCTCCAGAGGAGAAGGACTCCCAGGGTACAGAGAATTATCTCCTTTTCCATGTTTAAAGGAGGTGGGGAAAGGTCTTTCCTCCAAGTGAGCTCCACTGGAGTTCAGGGTGAAAAACCAGCCTGGTGACAGCACCAGCCTCTCCTTGGGTTACCAAAGTCTGGCCCAGAGCAGCGAGGATGAGTCTCCTGTGGATTAATTAGCTAATTGCTGTGGGCATTCCGAGGGTCTGCAGTGCCCACCGTGCTGAAGGATCACGCTGGAGTGCGAGCTCTGACCCTGGTTTGTACTCGTTGCTGCAGTTAAATGCGGTTCTTGTGCAGCTGATGAAAGATTCCACGGGAGGTCAAACTGGCTAATGCATGGAACAAACCATGATGGTGATCTCCAAAGGGCTGCTCACCCCTCCCTCCCGGGGCAGGCAGGTGAATTTTGCAAAGGTTCACATGCTCTTGGTTAAAATTCCGGAGTTTGATTCCCCCCTGCCCTGGGAAGAAGGTGAAATGTGAATTTTTTGGGGATTATGAGGTAGCCAGCCATGCTTCTGACTGCGTGGTGAGGAGGTGGAAATCATGGCAAGACGTGGGAGAAAAGGGATCTGCTCCCGAGGCAGAGCTGCTTTTGAAACGTTGGCATCTTGCCTCAACTGTAGATTTCTGTTTCTCGGACTTAAAAAGAAAACAACAAACCGCATTTATTTGAGTTTCTCTTTTTAAGTGGGCGGTTGCGGAAGGCATTCTGTTTGTGTGTGCGTGCACCTGGTGCATGGATACCAAGGTGACAGATTCTCCAGAAATCCGTCTGAAGAGCTGTCAAGCTATTAACTTACAGAATGAGCGGAGCAAAAAGGACGGTGCAGAAATTAAATATAGCACTTGAGCACTTAAACTGCTCTGTCATTTGATTGAAATGTTTCCTTCCCCCTTGTTCCTGCTGCTATAAATCTGCCTCTCCTGACACATTATCCCTGTCCTAGATGGCAGTTTCTGATGTTCAGAGTTCCTGTGAAGTTTATTTTCAAACAAAACCGAGGCAGTCCGTGCAAGAACAACTATTTTGATTCGGGTTGACAAATATTTTCTAACCTGAAGCTAATATTTTTAAAGGTCCAGGCCATTGAACAACGAAAACTAAAGCTGTGTCAGGTTGATTTAGAGATGTTTTTGTGTTGATTTTTNTTTTTGTTTTTTTTTTTTTTTTTTTGAGAGAGAGAGCACGCTCGAAATTCACGCAGCCGAGTTTTAGTCACTGCCTCGGAGGGCTTTAATTTTATATCCCTTTTTTATCACAAGAAAACAGGGCCTCATGCAGGATCAGTCAGCGAAATTCAGAGGGAACTGATGGAGAATCTGTCAGAACATTTTTTTCCCTGGTTTGATTTCGCCACCAGAATTTTGCAAGCCGTGTCCTGTGGCCGCTGCTGCCCCTTCCCTGCTGGAGCTCCCTCGGGGTGTGGATGCCTGAGAACTCGCCCCGCAGCTCCTCTGTCCCGCTGTGAAACCCGCTCTGCACGTGTCGCTGTCCTCTGTGGTGTCTCTGTGGGTTCCTGCCCCCCACGCCCTCCATCCCCCTCCACGGGCATTTTGGAAGCAGCATCTCCCCCACGAGAACTCTTTTAAATCAGCTTTCACTGGGCGTGAAACTGAGCTAAAAGCCCCGCCAGTTCTGGTGCCACCTGCCGCTGCTGCTGATGCTGCTGCTGCTGCTTTTTTTGGGTTGTTCCTCAATCCCGCTCCTCCTTTGGCTTCTCTGCGAGCGGTCAATGGGGACGAGAAAATAATAATAATAATAATAATAATAATAATAATAATAATAATAATAATAATAATAATAATAATAATATTGTGAAAGAGGGCTAAAAGTCCAAGTTCTCTGGCTGCCTCCCTGCCGGGGTGGGCTGGCTGGGCAGGAAGGTGGGACAAAAAGGGACAACCCAGCCCAAGCGGCTCCTCCGGGAGGCTCTTCCCCCTCCTTCCCCCTTCTCCGGGCGGTGCATTTGCAGCAGCAGCATACTCGGTAACACAAGCCCTGCCTCTGGGGATTAGGAGCGCGGTTACACTTGCGACAGCTGCCCGGCGTGTGTCTCACCCGCTGCGGCCGCAGAACATGCTGCTCCCGCTACACTTTTTCCTGATTTTTATCGAGCCTTGTTCCTCCCCTCCCTCTGTTTCTCTCTCTGCCCTCCCCACAGCTCCACGCCGCTCCACTCCATGCTTGCCTCGCCTCTCGAGAAGAACCGCAGCCACAGAGTTTTCCTAGAGCAGCCCCGGGAGCCTTTTCCTTCCCTGAGCCAGCAGAAGGCAGAGGGGGGCTGGGGAGGGGAGCTGAAACCCGGCCAAGCCCTCGCTGCCAGCCCTTGTGTCAGCCCTAAACCTTCTCTGAGAGAGGCAGGGGAGGGACTTTTTTTTTTTTTTTTTGTAGAGGAGAGAAGGAGAAAAGAAACTTGAGACCGGCTTCCCTTTGCGGCATGTCCGTGTCCCGGCCGTCCCCTCCCCGCCCCGCGGGCCGGTAAATGAGAGCACGTGAAGAACATGAGGTTTCCTGCTTGAGAGGAGGGACGGAGGGAGGAGGAAGGCGAGCGGTGGCTTTGTGGTGTGGGTTTACACCGAGATCAGAGCTACAAGTGCCCCCGGGGGTGGGAGCAGAAAGGAGAAAGGGCCGTCTGATGCCAGCTGCCAACATGACAGAAACCCTGCAGCTCCCGGCGCTGCGGGTCCCCGAGCAGCAGGTGCTGGAGGGCGGCTGGTCCAGCTCGTCCACCCCGACCCTGCGCAGGAAGCGCTTCAAGATGAGGCGGATGAAGAACGTGCAGGAGCAGAGCCTGGAGGCCGGCAGGTTCCAGGATTCTCCTTCCTCCAGCAAGGAATACCTGCAGCTCCCATCCATTGAGATCACCCCCTCCAGTGACGAGGACACCCCCTGGTCCAACTGCTCCACTCCCAGTGCCTCCCCGCGCCGCAAGCGCTTCCTCCTGCGGAAGTGGCTGCGCGTCCGAGAGAAGAAGGAGTGCAGTGAGAGCAGGTAGGTCCTCTGGCCGCTCCCCTCCCCTGCTCCCCAGGTGATGGTGTCCAAAGTAGGCTTGGAAGGGTCTGGTGCTCCCCTGGATGTGCCTGTCCCCGGGCTTTGTCCTCGCCTGTTGGCTGGAATGTGTCACGGCGCTGGTCGGATGTGCTGGTGCCAGAGCTGGGAGCTCTCTGGGGGCATCAGGGCAGGGCCCTGTCCTTGCTGGTGGCCCTCCAGGTGACACAGAGCCAGATTTAACTTCACCAAGGTGTCCTGAGGAGACCCTGAGAGAGAGCAGTGACCTCTCTGCTGGCATTACCTGTACGTGGTGATGATGCCAAACCTCTGCTGGGTTTTGTGGTGATGCTCGTTCCTGCCACCGAGACTTCCCTTGGTATCCTCGGTTCAGTGATAGGACAAAGAGAGGACAAGAGAGGGAATCCAAGCAGCCCAGTGGGTCTGTGTGTCAAGGCTCAGTCCTTGGCAGCTTTCCAGACCTGAAAGTCACACAGTCCTCTGGCTCAGAAGGGCACAAATCATTCCCAAAGGCCTCCAAGGGCCTGTCAACACAGGGGAATTAATGCCCGGCCATTGTGTCGTGTGGCCACACGGAGACAGAGCTGCATCTTATGTAACCCTCTGCGGGGCACCCCACACGCAGTGGAGTTAACCCTTCTGCCTTTCCTGAAGGCCCCAAATACACAGGACATGTTAAAGATTTCTCCCAGAAATTCCTACTTTATAACTCCTCAGGCTGGCTTAGCGTGGGCCAAGTTTTCCTCCCCTGTTTGCAGCAGCTCCCGTGCAGCTGATCCGTGGGGTTGTGCTTCAAGGATGTGCTGCACTTCCAGAAAAAGAGAAACCTTCAGCATTTCTGCACAAACCACGCTGACTCACTGCCTGCTGTGGTGCCTGAGCGTTCGCAGGGCAGAGCTTTGAATGTCCACTCTGATTATGTGATAATTTCTCTTTCATCAGGTCCCTTCAGCAAGGTCAGCCTGTCAGCTTATTAATTTTTAAAGAACATTCATCAATGAATGCATGCCACTGAGGATCTGATAATCCCTCTTGGCAAGTTAACATGGAAAAAACATCTCTTGGCTTGGGAAATATTTCTGATTTTCACGTAGCAGTGGTGGTGCCAGTAGGGATTCAGGCACAGCAGACAAAATGGGAAGGATAATGTGTGAGACACGTGCTGAAGTGTCAGAATATTGAAGTGATGGTCTGAAGTTCAGAGGGTGAAGGATCCAATCCTTCAGCTGAAGGACTTAATTTGGATTTATTGATGGTGAGTGAGTTTCAGGCAGGCCAAGACACGTTTCTTTTGGTGTGAAGGAGGAAGAAAGAACCGAGTTTCCTTGTACACACGTTATTTACAGGGCCATGCTGACAGCTTCCTGCTTATTCATCTCCAAGGGAGTTTTTGGTCATGTTTCCTAGTAAGTGCCTGGAAAAAAGGTGAGGTGGTGGATGGCTCAGGTGGCATCAGCATAGCAAAGGCACCTGGCACCTCCTTCCTTCACGTGCAACAGGAATCCAGATCTGCCATGGGAAACACGGTGGTTTCAGATGGAATTTTTCCCTCCCTGGCCAGATGGAGAAGCCCAGTTTGGTGCTCACTGTGGGCTGGCAGAGTGCAGAGATCATCCCCGGGCTCTCACAGCTCAGCAGAAAACAGCACAGAGGAAGCAGAGCCTGTGGGGCGTGGCCATGGAAAGGGTGATGAACCCTGAGGGGTTTTGTGGCATTAATTTGAAAGAGACATGGGGTAAATTTGCTGTGCCCCGAGTGAAGTGTGACCTTTTTTAGGGCAAAGAAGCTGTTTTCCTATAGAACAGCTATTGCCTGTTTGCTGCTGCTGCTTTGGCAGGGTCACAGAGCACCTGCTCTGCCCTGCTGTGCCACTGCTGTTGGTGACAGATGCTCCCGGTGTCACCTCGGTGCCACCCGTTTGTCTGAGGGCGACAGGGACAGCTGTGCTGGAGGCTGGAGGGTGTTGTGCAGCAGCTCATTCACCCAGTTTTCATTTCACTCATTCCCTCGGGGTCCAGACAGTGTCACTGGGATTCCCAAGGTGTGCCATCTCGCGCAGGTATCCCACCAGGCGTGCAGATCCACCTGGCAAAAGGAGCAGCCATCAGGCTGCGGCTCCCTCCCCAGAAATAAACACACTTCGCTCCCAACCACTCGATTTCTCTGGCTGAGCTGCCGTCGAGCTGCTGGAATTTCATTTTTTGGAGCCCTGGCAACTTTAATCGCCGTTCCGCGGCCAGGTACCTGTTCGGGGGCAGGGTTTTCCCAGGAAATGTGGCAGGGAGGAGCAGGCTGTGCCCCAGCTGGGCTCTGCTCGCATGGCCCCGAGCAGGAGCAGTGTGACCATTAGCACACACCGAGCATCCCAGCGAATAAACAAAAGGCTTTCAGCGCTGCCCCTAATGCTCCAGGTCTGCTTCTCTCACCCGGAAACTCCGAGGTGCTGGTTAGTTTTTAACAGCCGGGATAATTGTGGGCTTTGTTGACCTGCTGGGTCTCTAAAAGCTGACTGAGCAAGGGGAAGACTGTCCTTTCCCTCCCATTAAACCCCCGGGACGGCCGAGAGAGCCTTTCCTGCCCCTGACACTGCTCTCTTCAAGGTGACAGAGCAGGAGGGCGATTCCTTGGGGGCAGGACTGTCCCTGCAACGTGTCCTTGCTCCAAGGACGACGATCCAAACCTCAAGGCTGCTGTGCACATGATAAATGGGATGATTTTTTTATGAGGGATGCAGACAGCTCCTCCTCCTCCCCTCACCCATCATTTACCAGCCAGGTAATTAAGTTATTTACCTTTATGAACCACGAACCCTGCACGCAGGTGGACGAATTTTGTGTTTTTATTAAAACATGACGATGTCTCTTTCTCTCAGGGGCCAACCTGGTGGCGTTTTGTCGTGCCTGGAGCCTGCCTGCATTATTGATGTGGGCATAAGGCAGCTTTTGATCAGCTTTAATTTATTATTTACCTCTCCAGGCCGCCTTTGCTTGTGATCTCAGGAGCTGTGTGTGTGATTTTTGGGGCCAGAATTGCTGAGTAGATCATTCAGGCTTCAATTTAAGGACAGCTCTCCCTCAGGCCCGAGATCAGGGCTGGTTGAGGATGAAATGTTGGTGCTGCAAAAGAGGCAAAATCTTGTGGATTTTGTTGGATCAGTGGGGAGCAGCTGGTGAAGCAGCTCTTGACACTTCTGCAGACGAATTTACTCAGGTTGGTTTTCTGCTGGAGAATCTGACGCTCACTGTGCCTTCATCCGAAAGGAAAGACTTGTTTTAAGTCCTAAAACGCCTCTAACACATTAAAAATGAAGTGTATTATGAGAAGAATTCCATCCCAGCTCAGGGAAGTGCCTGTGCTGAGGAGCTGGAGGTTTCCTGAGCTGCCAGCCACGCAAATGTGGAGGTTTTTCAGATGAAATCCTGATAACTTATCACAAAGTTGGGAAAAAATGAGGGGAGACTCCAGGACTGCTCAGCACTGGGCTCTGAAGCAGTTTCCCTTCATGTTCTGAGGTTTGTTTTCTCCTTTTTTTCCTTAAAAAACTTTCTCTTGGTCCCTCTAGTGATATAAATCAGTTAACAGTGAACTTCTGATTTGTTGGAAATTGAGCTAAAAATATTATTTACAAATTGGTGGCTTAGCTATTTGGAATTGGCTTATAAAGGTAAACAGGCCTTTAAATTCAAGTAGCCCGTAATCCTTTTGCTTCCCTTAATTAAATTGAAATTCACTCTGAGCATTTCTGGGACTAAATTACTGGCCATTCCCCTTTCTCTGACTTTGACGTGTGTGAAAAATATTGTGGTTTTTTCTAGAGGAAGAAACCACAATGATGTGATTTTTTTTTTTTTTAAATTTTTCCCCTAAGGAGATGCTGATTGTGAAACCTAAAAAAAAACCCCAAAAAGCTGCAAGATTAAGGTTATAGAGCCTCTTCCATCATGGAAAAGTGATGGAAGGCTTTAGGAATATCGTGGAGGTGTTTAGTGGTGAGGAGGGAGCTGCTCCGGCCCTGGGGAGGTTTTGGTCTCTCTATTCTGAGAAGCTGCAGAAGGAGCCGCTCTAAATTTTTGCAGTTTTTCATATTTTTTTTTGCTGAACTTCCAGCTGTGGCTCAGAGGGGAGGAAATGGGGCTGCTCCTCTCTGAGAATTGGGAAGTGGGCGTGTGCCGGGCTCGCTCATTTCTGCTAAAATCCTTGTTAAAATCCTGTTTGTGTAAAGAACAACTTTGCAGTTTTAAAGAAGTGATGGCCCCGCTGGGATTCCACCCCAGAAGAGGCAAATGCTTTTGTTTTCCCCCCTATTTTTGCCTGTAGCTGGAGCCGGTGAATTGAGGATTTTTGGGAAGACAAGTGTTTGGGAAGCAGCTGCTCCCCTCTGCTTTTGGTGGCTTTGGAAATCCCGTGAGCACAGACTTCCCTCTGTGTGGCGTCTCTTCCAATCTGAAGTTTGAAAACACACAAATAACGCCTTGGTAGCAACTTTTTCCTTTTTGAACCTCCTTTCAAACCAAATGAGGCCTGAAGTGCTCCCCAAAAAAGTGATTTTTAAAAATTATTTTTCAGCTGCTGCATGCCTGTCCCCTGGGAGTGCTGATATGCTGTTTGCTGCCACTGCAGATTTGTTTTTATTTTTATTTTTTTTTTTTGCTATTTGTTTCTGGTAGTCTGTGCCAAGTGACCGTGGATTCCACCACCCTTGGCTTTTTTTATTTATTTAATTTTTTTTTTTTTTTGGCTGAATCTCGCTGCCTTTGCGCAGCGAGTTTGTGGTTTTTCCTTTCCAAATATTTGCCTTCCAGTATTTGTGTGGTTTAGGGCAGCCAGTCACCCCAGAGTGTCAAAATCGGAGTGATTTACAAACAGCCTGGGCATGAAACGCTGTCGATCTTTATCTGGTCAGCAAATATTTGCCATTGGGCCGGCTGAGATCCTGCGCTGCGCCTGCCGATGGAATTTAGCAATTAATTCCCCATGGAATTGAGAACAATTAATTCCCGTTTTCCTTAGCTCAGTGGTTTCCCAGAGGTTCTGCTAACGGGGAAAGGCTCTGCTGGTGGGTGGTAAATAAGATGTTGGTGAAAGGGCTCGGGGGGGAGGTCGGTGTTGATGTTTTTCTTTGTGAAATGGAGGAGAAGGAGAAGGAGAAGGAGAAGGAGAAGGAGAAGGAGAAGGAGAAGGAGAAGGAGAAGGAGAAGGAGAAGGAGAAGGAGAAGGAGAAGGGAG
>VXBN01012749.1:275659-301309 GCA_013397395.1 Sinosuthora webbiana | reverse complement strand
GAGGAGAGGAGAGGAGAGGAGAGGAGAGGAGAGGAGAGGAGGAGACTTGGCTGTGCTGCCCCTTTGACCCTTTGGAGAGGTGATGGTTTCCTGCAGGTTCACACCACGGCTCTCCAGCTCTGTGTGACACTCACTGTGGGGGTCTGGGTGACATTTATAACTGTGCCTTATCCTGTTCTGATCATTTCCAATGGGTTTGGACTGCAAACGTGGCTTTACACCCTCCCCATCAGTGAAACGGGGTTAAGATGGGAAGGTTTGGAGCAGGAAGTGTCTGGTTCTCAGGAATCTCTTGGAGACCTCAGAGCCTTTCCAGGACTTCAAGGGGGTTACAGGGATGGAGAGGGAGAATTCACAGGGACATGGGGTGATGGGACAGGGGAAATGACACTCACTGTCCCTTTGTGGGGTGCCACAACTGATGCCTTGGGAAGGCTGAGCTGGAGCAGAGACTGGACAGAGCCAGAGAATGAAGTAGAGATTTATTGAAAGGCCTTTAGGGTACACCTTGGGCAGGACAAGAGCCTGGCCAGGGCCACACCCAGGGTGGACCCAAAATGGGCACAAAATGGACCCAAAATGGACCCAAAACAGACACAAAATGGTCACAAAATGGACAAACGGTCATGAGGTCTCACACTTTTATAAGTTTTGGTCCATTTGCATCTTGGGGTTTAATTGTCCAATTCCAGGTTGTGAGGTCCCATCCTTCTTGTTTTCTCTCTTTACTCCATCGTTGTTTGTGCTTTTGGGCCCGAAAAAAAAAAATAAAATTTCCATGGATTAAAATTTTGCCAAACACACCTGGAGATTTAAAAGCACAGTGGGTTCATCACCCACACCTGGAGGGCACAGGAGTTCCAGAAGGTTCTTGGTGTGCAAAAATTGACCCGAGTGCCTGAACTTTGTGAAATCCTGATAAATAATCTCCTGCTGGGAGACCTGCTCGGCTCCGAAAGCCTGTTCATGCATAAAATCAGAGATCCTGCCTCTGCCTTATCCTTCAGAGACTGAAATCCCTGAATAAAATGAGACTTTTCTGCCTTTTTTTAATAAACAATAATAGTAGAAAATCTAGTTTATAGCTCATAACTTCCCTAGTGCAAGAGAAATATCGAAATATTTAAGGCAACAGCAGAAAATTCGAATTCGCTTCGAACAAAGTGTGTGGGATGAGAACACCTGGGTTTAGTCAGTAGAAAAATGGGGGTTTTTTTTTGTACTTGGGTCACCTGGGTAAATTGCGTGGTGGAGGAGTGCTGGAAGCAGAATCTTCAAGGATTTCATTGTTAAAAGGCCTGGTTAATCTGCGCTGAGGAATTTTCTAAAGTAACAACTAATGAGTTTGCGTGAGAATTAAGGAAAAAAAAACCACAGGGCACAAAAGCTTAAAGTCTTTTTATTGTTTTAGACATGACAGGAACGAAAGGGGCACCCTGGGCTCGCGCGCCTGAAGATTTAAACCTTGCCCAAATCCAAGTCTCTCTCTGCTGAGCTTTGGGATGAGACAAGCCTGTTTTGCTGATCCCCTCAGACTTTTATCCAGCTTTTGACCTTCCCTGCGGACGCAAAATCCTGTCTGAACGCTTCTTCCCGCGTTATTCCTCAGCACAAACCCCCACCTTTCCTCGTCTCCTTTCATTCTGCCGCGTTTTAAATTGTCATTACATAAATCGTCATCCTAGCAAAAGGAACACTTAATAGCAGGTTCTCCTCGAATGGACTGAAAAACAACCGTAAAAGCAGCAGGCTCTGCATTTCAGCCACCCTGAGCGTTTTGGTCCCTTTAACTGCTTCGCTGCCTAATAACCAGAAGGTTGAAATCGTTTCCTTTGGTGCGTGCGAAAAGCTCCCAGAGCTTTATGCAAATCACTCCCCTGGTGAGCAGCTCGTGCTGGAGGGACAGGTGGGTTAAAAAGTGATTTTTCTCCGAGTGTTTAATTGCTCTGAGGTGTTGTATTTCAATGAGCTGCCGTGCCTGGCTTCTGTTAAATTTTAAACCCCCCGTTTGGAATGTGAACTTTATTGGGGTGGATGAGCAGGAAGAGGTCTAAGGTTCGTTTTGGCTGTCCCAAAGGGAGCTCTCATGTGGTGTTCCCAGCATTGCTGGGCTGGGATAGACTGGGAATCCTCCTTGGGTAAGTTTTGGGTCCCAGCTGCTCCATCTGAACCCAAATGGGAAAGTTTGGTGGGAGGGTTTTCTCTGCAGAAACGAGAAATTACAGAAATAATCCCCGCAAGCGCTTGCTCTGATCAAAAGGGGGGATTCCTTTGGCAGGGGAGGGTAAATGTGGTTCCCTCTGTGCTCTTTCCCAGTGCACTGGGCCGTAATTCAGCTCAGAAGTGCAAGAAAAAGCTTTATTTGCTTTCAGCAATGTGTTGTTCTTACCCAGCTGTGGATTTACAGCTTGGGGCCAGTACGGAATTCTCCCTCCCTTATTGCAGCAGTTCTGTGGTTTCCTCTCAGCCCCAGAGGCTGATCTCTGTGTTGGTCTGTCAAGGATTATTTTAATAACTATTGATCACTAATTACCTTTTCTGAAGGCTTCAGCCTGCTCTCCTCTCTCTGATAACAGCGACAACGTTCTGTCTCGTGCTCTGGAGAGGCAGAAACAGGGGACAGTGCCAGGGGGATGTCACCCAAATGCTGAAGGTGTCCCCAAGCCAGGTGCTGTGCTCTCAGAAAGGTCGTGTTCATTATCACCCCGGTGGCCTCAGAGAAGCAGCTGGTCAGAAGGAAGGTGGTTGAGGAAAATGTGGACTGAAATTAGGATTCACTGGATTTTTATTCTTTGTAGAAAACAGCAAATTCTTTGGCCAAAAAAAACTCTTACCAGGAGGGAGAAGAGAAAACCCATCCCTTTATTTTAATTCATGGAAATGTGCTCTTTGCAGTTTTGGTACTGTTTCCCCCAGAATAGATGTCACTGGATAAAAACAGCTCTTTAGAATGAAAAGATGTAATTTGGTGGAGGTTTTTTTAATCCCATGTTTGTATTTCTGTGCCTCTGCACAATGTGATGTGTCCAGTGCAGCAGAGCAGTGACTGCAAGCAGGTGGTACATCCTTTAACTGGTCTGATTTAATGATTTAGATCCTGCCCAACAGAGACATTTATCCTGGTCTGAGTTTGTTGCATTTTATCTTCTTTTTGCCAGAGCTGGGATTAAATGCTCGAGATGATGTTTCTTGTTTGGACTCAGATGTTTATTATGTTTATTTATGTTACAGTCTCACAGGCCATGAGTTCTCCAGCACTTCTAGCTAACAAACTAAAAATGGCCCCTATCTCTCTGTCTCTACAAGGCCTTTTAAGGATGAATTGTCCAATTAAGAAATGACACCTAAATTATTTTTACTTTTAACCCAATAACCAACCACCCGTGGCCCGCAATGTGGATTTTTCTATACAATAACAAAATCCCACCCAGACCATGAAGAAGAAGGTGAAAAAGGACTCAGCCTCACCTAAAACCCCCATCTTGCTTTATATATATATTACGCTATTCTAAACCCTTAAACTCCAAGTTTTCCCCCCTGTGACATCACACACTTCTATCCAAACCCCACACCCACAATCCCAGGGCTGTCACTCAATTTTGGGAGCCTTTTCCACGGCCTCAGGTCAATGCAGTGTTTTCCTGGGAGTCAGTGCCTGTGAGCACAGAAAGTCTGGAATTCCCAGTGCCCAGGGCTCCAGCAGGAGTTCCCAGAGCAGTTTGTGCTGGCTTGCCATGATTTCAGAGGCAGTGGTAGGCAGCAGAGCAGATGAAATCTCTCCCAGGAGCCCTTCCAGCCTCACCTGGAGGCAGAACCAGCTCTGCCCGTGCCCGGCAGGAGCTGCCGCCGGGAAATGAAGCTGTAGCAGGAATCCTGAGCAGCCCCTGGAGCTGCCGGAGGGAGACTGAGGTGAACTCCGCAGGATAAATGCGCAGGAAATGCAATTCTCGTCCACGAAACACCCATCGCAGGGGGGACAGTGACATCTTGTGGGCTCGGCTTGCATGTCTCACCAGGAGTTCAGCGGTGGCCTCTTCAAAAGTTGGTTTTTAATGCTCTTTTTCTGCCTCTGCCTGGGACTGGGGCGGGTATAAACACCCAGCAGCTCCGGGTTGGAACGTTTGGCTGTAAGGAATTACGAGATGCAGCCCGGGTGATGGGCAAGGTCACTTTTATATTACAGAAAGTTCTCAGGAACGTGTGACAAAGTGAAATTAAGACTCCAAACCCTCGTGCTAGTAATGAATGAGATATAAACTTAATGCCTCCTGTTGTTTCCTCTCTTCAACCCCAAATGTAGAGCGTGAACCTTGTGTTCTCCTCCACCTGGATTTAAAAATGAGTGTTCAGGAGGAGCTACCCAGCTCTGTCTGTGTTTTCGTCCACCTGGATTTAAAGCTGAGTGTTCCAGAGGTCACAAAGACGTTTTCTTTGATCTGGATTTAAAGCTAAATGTTCCAGAGGTCACACAGATCTGTTTTCTGTAATCTAGATTTAAAACTGAGTGTTCCAAAGGAGGTCAAACAGCTCTGTCTGTGTTTTCCTTGATCTGGATTTAAGCTGAGTGTTCCAGAGGAGGTCAAACGGATTTGTTTTCCTCAGTCTGGATTTAAGCTGAGTGTTTTAGAGGAGGTTCCTCAGCTCTATCTGCGTTTTCCTCCATCTGGATTTAAGGTGAGTATTCCAAAGGTCACAAAGAAGTTTTCTGTAATTTGGATTTAAAGCTGAGTGTTCCAAAGGTCACAAAGATCTGTTTTCCTCAATCTGGATTTAAGGTGAGTGTTCCAGAGGTCACAAAGACGTTTTCTTTGATCTGGATTTAAAGATGAGTGTTCCAGAGGTCACAAAGATTTGTTTTCCTCAACCTGGGTTTAAGATGAGTGTTTTAGAGGAAGTTCCTCAGCTCCATCTGTGTTTTCCTCAATCTGGATTTAAAGCTGAGTGTTCCAGAGGTCACAAAGATGTTTTCTGTCATTTGGATGTAAAGATGAGTGTTCCAGAGGTCAACCTGATGTGTTTTCCTCAATCTGGATTTAAAAATGAGTGTTCCAGAGGTCAAAAAGATGTTTTCTATGATCTGGATTTAAAGCTGACTGTTCCAGAGGAGGTCAAACAGCTCTGTCTGTGTTTTCCTCAATCTGGATTTAAAGCTGAGTGTTCCAGAGGTCACAAAGATGTTTTCCTCGATCTGGATTTAAGATGAGTGTTCCAGAGGAGGTGAAGCAGATCTGTTTTCCTGATCTGGATTTATTCTGAGTGCTCCAGAGGAGGTGAAGCAGATCTGTTTCCCTGATCTGGATCCAGAGGAGGCCCCCAGCCCTGACTGTGCCTGTCTGTGTTGCAGCAGCCAGCAGAGCAGCCAGCAGAGCAGCCACGACGATGACTCCGCGCGGTTCCTGAGCCCCTTCACGCGGGAGGACAGGTGAGTCCGAGCTGCTCCAGGCCCTGATTTATTTCCCTTGTACTTCTCAGAGCCGTTTAACAAAAAAAAAGAGTGATTTAAATTGGTCATATCGATGTCTAAAAAGCTGCGTTTTTCAGCACCTTGACAGTGGGACAATTCATCCAGCCCTTGAAATAGCCAGAATTCTCTTTGGAGGCTCATTCCCCAAACTCCAGCTGCTGCAGCAGCTCCACCAGAGGTGCTGCGTGCCAGCAATTAGCACCTCTGAGCCTTAAAAACTCACAAATGGAATTTCCTGGCTGGATCCTGTCCTCAGCAAAGACACCTCTGAGCTTGGTTTTTATTCACTTCTGACGTGTTGTGGCAGTCCCGAAGTCCAGAACCCGTGTGCAGCACCTGGGGCAGAACTGCTGTGAAGTTCCAGAGGAAAATTTTACTTTGGCTTGATTAATGACCGTTTCAAATTGCAGCAGTGGCACAAAAGCTCTTGAAACCCGATTTTTGCTGTTTGTTTCGGTGCATGATTTATGAATGTTGCTTTGCTCAGAGCCACGTGACGAGGGGGAGTTTTGCTGCATCTTCTAGGTCAACTTCTGAGCCTGAATCTGCTGAGTTTTCTTGCACTGGGCATGAACTGTGAGCCCTGAGTGATCACTGATTTCTTTTCCTTGCACTTCCCAGAGCCATCTAAAGAGAAATGTGATTTATGTTGGTCTCAGTAATGTTTAAAAAGCTGCGTTTTTCGTCAACTTGAAAGTGGGAAAATGCATCCAGCCCCCGAAATAGCAGGAATTGACTCGCTTGAGAGTGACCCTAAGGAGCCAATTAATATCCCATGAGGGATTTTGGCTTGGAATCAGCACTTGGGAATTGTGGCTCACCTTTACCTCCAATTATCCATCTCCCCATGTCCGTGGAGCCTGGACTAATTAACAAAACATCCCTAATTGATTAACAGGTTTGAGTGGGACAGCAAAGCAGGGGGTTCTGAGGGCATCACCTCAGTGGGAGGTGCTGTGATTCCATTTCAGCTGGAATTCCACAGCTTCAACAGGGTTAGGATTTGTTAATGAATTCCTGGGAATCCCTTGGGAGTGCTGCCTGTTCCAGATGGGTTTTATAGGGAGCATTGAGGTTGGTGCTGGCAATACTTTCCTGGCTGGAAGGGGCAGATTTCAGCAGCACAGGCGGATCTCAAAACTATTTCTGCAAAGCCAGAGCAATGCTGAGCCTACTGACCTCTTATATTTAGGACCAGCAACGTTCCTGCTGCCCAAATTTAATTACAATTAACTTCTCTTTCGGTGGATCCTAAAATTATCCGTGTGAGGGATGGTAAATTACCTTTTCTACTGTTTTTTTTTTTGTCTCATTTGCTGATGTGATTCCCTCAGCCTCCACTGGTGCAATCTTCCTTTGGGTATTGGTGGACCAAAAAAATAACCCAAACACACCTTTTAACGTAAGCTGGCCAGGAATTGGTGAGAAGGCTGACAGAGCCTTTGAGAGCTTGCTGTCTGCTATCATAAATAACACAGATGAAGGTTGTTTCTGAGGCATCTTGAATCTTTTAGACCCCCCCCCAGAAACTGAATGAGGAGGATTTATTTTTGCTGCTTTTAGATGTGTTTTTTTTTTTCACTCTTTTTAACAAAGAGTCCTCCAAACACAGATAAGAGCTCCAAGGCAGTTCTGGTCACTTATCCACTGACTACTGTACATCAAGTCTTAAAAAACCCCCCTAAAAGCCCCACAGCCATGCAGGATTTTGTCAGAGCTGCGGGATGTGAGCAGGAAGGAGGGCAGGGAGCCAGGTGCTGTGCCCTGGAAGGTTCACCTTGCCTTGGCACGCTGCCCCGGCATTCCAGAGCACGGCAGGAGCAGAAGGAGCAAGAGATGCTCAGAGCAGGGCACGAGCTGCACCCGCCTCAGGACAGCTGGGGAAGTGCTGAAAGAAGCTATCCCCAGCCAAATCAAAGGGCTGCTGAGCTGCTGGGCTGAGTCTGGGATGAGAAAACTGAAGAACACAGAGCTGAGGATGGCTGGAATCCTCCCAGGCGGGATCTTCACCGAGGGCGCTGCTGGTGGAGTTCCCTTCTCGGCATTTCCAAGGGCCACGCTCCAGCTCCTGGAGGTTTTAGGAGAAGCCTGAACATTTTCCCCGCTGCTCTGGCTGCATTTGGGGCTCTCTGGCAAATCCTTTCCCTGGAGTTTGTGAGCTCTGCTGCTGGCTGGAGGGCTGGGCAGCGCTGCCATGGTGCAGAAGCCGTGCCCCGGCACAGCGTCCTGCGGCACAGCGGCCGGGCAGCTCTGCCACCCCTGCGTCACCTCCCTGAGGAAAAAACTCTCCCTCTGCAAAGCCCTGTGAGTTATCCCGCCTCTGCCGTGCCTGGGGGATGCTGAGGGGGAGCCACACTTCGTCTTGGGACAGAAATGTCCTTCGTGGGTATTTTTGGGAGGCAGGATGGAGTGGGATGTGCCGGCAGGAGGTTTGGTGTGGGTTTGGGGCTCGGTTCTGTGCTTGCCTGGGTGAGTCACTTCGTGTCGCTGTTTGTGAAATCAGAGCTCCCTTTTTTACCTCACAGGAGAACAGAGGGGGTGAATTAAGTCTGAGTGGCTCAGATGCTGAAACATCACTTCTGTGGAAGTGCAAATCCAGGCAGGGCTGAGGTACAGGGTCCGAATTTGTGCTTGACTTAAAATAATTCCAGGGGTGGGTAAGGCTGGGATGGAGCCACGGATTCGGGTGAGATGTGTGGACATGAGAGACCCCATAATCACTGAAAGGAGAAAAAGTTATGCATGAACTACCTTGAATTTTCACCTCATTAACCCCAAATTCATGGGCCTGTGCCTGCTTGATCCAAGGATTTGTTGGGCACTGAGGCACCCATCAGGTTTAAGGGTGAAAAATGTGTTTAAATTAAAAGTTAAGCTACTGAAGCAGAGCAAAAATCAGTCCTTAGACTCAGCCTAAGGAGGAGACAAAGTGCTGAAGAGAGGAGAGTGTGGAAAGCAAGGTTGGAAATGGAGGAGAGGGAAGTGAGTGGCAGTTTACAAGAGATAATAAAAAACCTATTTACACAAAAACCCCAAATAAATCAGAATTATTTACATTTACGCTGCTGTAAATCCAAATGATTTACACAGAGATCGTATCTAATGGAGGAAACGGGGAAGCACAGTTGACTTTAAGATCTCTGCCTTTGATATATCCTGCATCTCATCTTAGTTCCTTCATCTGGGCAGCTCCTAATTCTGCAGCCCCAGGGCTGCAGGGCTGGCTGTTGCTCTGAGCAATCCAATAAAGATTTCTCAAGCACTGAATCAAAATTCACCAGACAGCTTTCCAGGGAATTAGGGAAAAGCTCACAACAGAGACAAGCTGAAGAAATTCTGTCAGCTGCTTGAGTTTTCCCAGGAAGTTGTGGGAGGAGCAGAAAGGAGGTCAAAGTTTGAAAACGGATAAATTCCGTATTATTTATGTTCTTAGGGCTGGTTTATTCTGCATATTTCTCCCTCTTCCCTTTTCCCTTTGGCACAAGGTTCTGAGCCCCTTTTCCTGCAAATACCCAGCACAGACCCTTGGTAGGAAAGGTCCTGATCCACTCAGATCAGGAACACGAGGAGGAGGTTCAGAGGTGTTTTAGTTTCCCTCTTTTTCCTTCTCTGAGACCCTGGGCAGGCTCCCCGCCCTCCTTTCCTGTTCCCAGGGCACAAATTTGTTGTGTGACCACACTTCACTTCCAGTGATGGTCACCCCATCAGCTCTGTCTCCTGGGAGCACTGGGATTCTCGGAATATTGTGGTGGAGAAGAGGCTGGTGTGGTTTCTGGGGCCTGGAACTTTGTGTGAGTGTGAGAAACACCCAAAGGTGTTTCCCTGTGCTCCTCCAGGTGTAACTCAGCTGCTTGGCAGTGCCAGGTTTGCCCACACCTGAGCCCTGCAGCGGGGCAGTGCCCACAGTACAGAAAGGTTCACTGCAGTCCTGGTTCCGTGCCTGAGGTGTTTTGGTTTTCTGAAATTCTTTTCCCAGGGAATTTTCTGTAAACAGGAGAAATGTTTTTGTAGCTGTGACTTTGTTATTCATTCCTTTCCCCAGGAGGGACTTCTTGATGTCCCTCTGGTCTGACCAATGTGAGTGAAGAGGTTTTGCCTTTGTGTCACCAATCACATTGGTCTGTGTGAAATAGTATAAAAGGGAGACACATCCCAGAAATAAAGGAGTCATTTTCAGCCTTCTGAAGTTGGAGTCTATGTCGTTGTGGTGTAAAACAGCGTCAGTTCACATTTTAGCTTTGCTCTGCTGCTCCCATGCCCAGCTCAGGGCTTGTTTCCCGAGCAGCCCTTGCTGTGAGGTGCCAACTGGCTGTGCAGAGCAGGGCTGCTCGCTGAGGGATTAATTCAGATTCGTTCTGCTCGCTCCTCCTTCCGTCCGGGCCCATTCTCAGAGGGGATGTGGGGCCACTAAATCTCTCTGAGATTGTCTGAAAATGGTCCAATTGTTGCCCTAATCAAGGGCAGGACCAGCAAGGAGAGACAAGGCCATTGTGGGCCCCTGGTGCAGCACTGAAACGTCAGTTCTGCTGTAAAATCAACCACCAGAGAGTCTCACAGAACTCAGCTGGTTCCAGCCCCTCCCAGGCAGAGCTGGGGCTGTCAGAGATGCACAGGAGGGAGGGTTTATTGGGCAGCCTGAGGTTAATTCTCTTTGTGTGGCCAGGGAGTGGCCGCTTTGGGGTTGGCATTGCAGACTTGGCTTTAAATCCCGAGGTCAGGGTTGCCCATCTCCTCTCAGGGGGGTGCCTTTCTAAGCTGGGCTGCGTGGGATGCATTTAAGGGTTTATAACCGTCCTTCCAACCTCACTGGATGTGCCCAAACCCAAAGGATTTGGGAATTTCAGCTGTACCAGCCATGCTGACAGAATGAAGGATGCTGGCAATGAGCGCAGGGTTCCCTGAGGAGAAGCAGAGTGTGGGCAACACCTCTTTGTCTGCCTGTCACAGGAGCCCACCTTCCCCCGTGCTGGGAACATCTCAGCTGGGCTGGCATCACCGAGCAAGGTGTGAGTCATGCCGTGAGTGTGCCTGCTGCTCCTCCTGCAAAAAGTAAAAAGCTCTGGGAGTGCATTTGTCCCTTGCTAACACCCTGCGTGGGGCAGCTGTGACACAAAGGTGGTGTTCAGGTAAAATGGGGTGGGATGGGGTGCAGCTCTTCAGGAATCCTTTTTTTTTTTCTCCCCTGACGTCTTTTCCTTGTGAATCACTGCAAATCCGGTTTGCTGTCGTGACAGAAAATGTTTTGTAAACACTATTTGGGTGTAGAACTTCCTAGGGAAGTTCTGGGACCTGGTGTGCTGCTCAAGGGGAAGTAAAAAGTGATCTTAGGCACACAGAGCTCCACCTGTGGGTCTAACCAACTGAGAAGACAAATGATATGTGAGAATGCACGTAACAGAACGTGTCCCTCGGCTTCTTCGTGGCCAAAATCCAGTTTAGAAGGGGAGTTTCCCATTTCAGAAGGCTTCCTGGGAGGTGGGAGTGTGTATCCACTTAATAAACGTCTCAAACATGATGTCAGACATCCCAGCTGGACCTCAGAGTGTCTGATCTTGTGCTGAAGAGCCGAGTTGGCAGATGGAGCTGCTGGTGTCTGTGAGGAGTAAATGCCATCTTCCCCCACCTTTTTAACAGAGATTTTTAACTCCCAGCCCTGGGGTGGAAAGGGTGGCTCAAGGTAGGAGCTCCTTGGGTTGTTACGGCTTTAATCTGCTTCTGCTTTGAATGGAATCTCCAAGATTTCAAGCTTCTCTTAATCTTGGGGATGAGATGGGGCAAAATCTGTGAATTTATAGTGACTTGGTTGATGCACGGTGGGCAGAGGAAGGATAAATGCACAGGTGAGGAGAGACAGTGCGGGGATAAGTGAGAGAAAACCCGCTTGTGGAGGCAATAAATTGGGGGGCAAAAACAGAGGGTTTATTTTTTTATGGCACATTTCCTTTTGTTCTCCCCTTCTAATTTTTGGGGAATCTGAGGCAACAATAAACTGGAGTTTTGCTGGTCCCAGCCCTGGCTGAGGGAAGCTGAAGGCACAGGGGGCTGCTGATCCTTCTGCCCAAGCAGCTGCAGGAGAAATTGCTCTTGAGCCACTCTGGTGCTGCCTCAGCTTCCCCTGGGACTGGGGCAGGTTGTGAGTGCTGGAAAGGGATCTGGGAATCGTTTCCTTCAGCTGGAATGCCTGTGCTGCTGTCCTTACAGAGACCTTTGCATGTTACAGCCATCAGCTCTTTCTGAAATGCAGCTGCTCACTGCAGCTTCTTAATTCTCTGTAGGAACGGAAAAAATTCCACTGGTCTGAACGGGGAATTTGAGGTGTTTTGCACTGGTTTGGTGAAGGATCCTCCTGCTCTTGTGTCGCTGTAGGACATGAAAGAAAGACTCCAAGTATTTCAGAAGGCAAAGAGCACAGAAAAAAAGGTTTTTATTGTCTAATTCTCACTACCTTTTATAAGGTGTTCCCATACAGACTTAACACGGTTGGTGAATAGGAACGACACCTCTCTAATGCCTTTGGTTAAACCAGAGAAACAGCAAAACACCACCTGGAGAAAGATTGTTTGGAGAAAGGAGAGTTGTTTGCCAGGATTGTTTGGAGAAGAAGCTTTCTTGAGAACTTTTTCCTTGGGAACAAGTCAGCAGCTGCCAGCAGGCTGAAATCTCTCAGACCCACAAATATCAGGCCCACACTCCTGTGTTGCAGAGATTGCTGTCAGTGTGAGTGCCTGGACAAAGCCGTCTCCTGGCTTTGCAGTCAGCACACACACACACTCCAGCAGGGCCTGTTCCGTGCTGTTAGTGCTGCGAATCTTCGGAATATGAAAAGATTCGCAATGGTCACCTGGGGAAACACGTGCATCTCCACTTTTTGTAGTCAGCAGTCAAAAAGGAGAGGTGCCAACCATTCAAAAGCAGCTTGGAACGTCCTTTTATGGATTTTTTCCTCTGCAAGGCATGCCCTGGCCTCCTTCTGAGCCGGGCATCCACACTTTTCACCAGTTTTCTCCCCTGTTGGAGGAGATTTGGGGAAAGCTTTGATAGTGGTAGTGGAACCCCTTGGGAATTTCATTCCAGTGATCATTACCCCCCAACCCCCTTTGTTCCAACAGAGAATTCCCCCTCTCAGCTTTGTGCATCCCACCCCCCAGCAGCAGCGCATCTGGCTCAAGGCTTCAAGGCAGCTGCTCCTTTAAAAACCGAATTGCCTGTGGTGGGAGAAATCTGAGAGCAGAGCCGGGTGCCTCCTGCGCAGCTCAGCTCGGGCTCCGTGGAGCTCCCTGCAGGGCTCTGCCCTCTCATCAGCCTCGTCACCGCTGCTTCCTCTGGGGCCAGCCTGCAGTGGCCACAGCAGCCTCCCAAAAAAGAGCCATCCCAGGGCTGCCTCCATGGCAGCTCTGCATCCTTCCACGCTGGACTCCGAGGTCACGGCTCTGTGCTGCTTTTCCCCCTGCCCCACTGTGCGTGTGTAACCCGGCTGGGATTTTATCCTCTTTGACTGCAGCGGTGTTTCCTCCCCTGCTGCTGAAGGGAGGCTCCCTCAGGTTGCTGGGAGCTGGCCTGGGACAGGCTCCCCCGCTCCTGCCGATGACTGTAACCGTGTGAGTGCTCGCTGACCTCTTTCTGCTTCTCTCCCTGCCCATCCGTGGCCTGTGCAGAGCATTTGGCGTGTGTTTTGGTGATGTGGTGGCGTGTGTGGAGCGAGGTCAGGCACTGGGATGGCACCAGCCAAGCTCTGTCCTTGAGCCCCTCTGCTCTTTTCCCCTCCAACTTTAACCTAATAGTTTTCCTTAAGCTTTCCCTGCTGCCTGCTTTCCTTTCCCTTGATGAGCCCTGCCCCAAACCTTTGGCTGCTGAACCCCTTCCTGGGCCTGCCTGGGGGTCTGGCAAAGCTTCCAGCACTGTAAGATTTCATTGTTTCTGTGCTCTGGAGAAGGAGCTTTGCTCCAGGCTTAGCCTTCTTTACGTGAGTTTGGGTTTTGTGCAGCACCTGCCACCCATCGGTGAGAAACCAGGATGGAGGCTGGGTACCCCGAGGGAGCGTGGCTCTGTGGGGAAGGGGCATCCTCTGCCCTCTGCTCCTGTTGCCAGCTTTTGTTCTGGCCTGTTGTTGATGCTGCTGTCCCTGGGAGAGCCCCTGAGCGTGCAGGAGGTGCTGGGGGAGGCTTTCGGTGCTGCCCTGAAATGTCTCTCTGCAGCCTCACGTTGTGTTCTTTAGCTGCCTCCTTGTGTCTCGGGTTTCAGAAAGGAAGGATTCAGGATCTTTCTCCTGCTCTGCAGTCATCCCTCCAGTGGCTTTTATTCTTAAAGCCAAAAAAAATATTGTGATGTGGGTTTTTCACCGCTCTACCTGAAACTGGAGGTTATTTTTTAATAGGAAATTGCGGGAGATAGCCCACAGATCCAGCTGGGAACAGAAGGTTTGGTTTCTCCAGTGTCTCCCTGGATGATCCCTCAGGCAGTGCCAGCCCAGGGACTCCAGGACTGCATATACAGATTTAATTTGATGGGCTGGAAAGACTTCAGTTCCAACAGGCCTAAAGGCTTCAGGCATTTAAAAGCACTCTGATTTGGGGAGTCTGTGTGTTCAGCATTCTGCTGACTGAAAATCTCGCCTTGTTCAGGTGTTGGGCTGTGGTGTGACGGGAATTATTTCAGGCTGTGAGATAATTCAGAATTTCCTTGTCTCTAAGTGCAAAAAACCATCAGGCCACAACGTTTCTGCCCGAAGCAGTGACGTCTTTCTGCCTTCTCACAGTGGCTGCAAGTTCCTGGCAGTGAAGGCAAAAATTAGGAAACGACTTTCCTTTGAATTGGCCAGAAAACGAGCAGGGGGATTTCTCTCTGAGGCAATGCCGTGAGTCACAGAGTTCTCTGTTACCCAGCTTTGCACCGTGCCCGAGCCTCTCCCGGGCTGGGAGAGGTTATTGCACCACCTCAGGCAAAGGGAAGGTTGAGTTCAAACAGGCAGGACAATGAGGGCAGGGAGAGAGCCAAAATTCAGCGTGAGAGCAGGATTTTTTAATTCTAATATTGCCCAAGAAAGCAGCAGTCACAGCCTGAATCATCCCAGCTTCTCCGCCTTCCTGGCGCTGCCCCTCGTTCTCCCGGCACAAATGTTCTTCCTGCTCCCAGGTCTCTCTGGGGAATTGTTCTTCTCCCGTTGATGGAGGGGTGTTTTTCTCCACTCTCTAACTCCAGCTGGCTGAAGGTGCTGTGCTGCTGCTCCACGTTTCTCTCCCTCCCAGGACCTGAGGCTGCTGAGGACAGAGGGCCACAGCTCAGAAATGGCTCAGGCACTCTCTGCTCTGGCCATGGAACTACAGCTCCCATCATGCCCAGAGAGAGACAGAAATGCATTTTGATTTTTTTTTTTTTTTTTCCCTGGAAATGAAGCCTCATGTGACTTCCCAGCTGCTGCAGCACAGAGGGAGTCCCTGCTGAGGATTTTTTTCCCAGGGAGATGGAGGTGTGCCCTAGCCGGCAGATGCTGTGATGGCATCCGTAAGGCTGCAGATCGCTGCTGACTTCGGGAAGGACTCGGGATTTTGCCCGCCCGCCACATTTTCCTGGGGATCTGTACACCTGTAACCGAGGTGCATACCCATTAAACTCTCTCCTCCTTCCATCCTGACGTTCTCTGTAGCAGTTCTTCCTCTCTCCCCGTAACATTTCCTGGTTTGTTTCTAATTTGCCCTCCCACCGGTTCTGTCACTAACAGGCTTTGTTTGGCGTGCGTTTCACAGACCCACAGAGAGGGGTTGTTTTTGGTGCTTCCCTAACTCCTGCAGCCTTTACTTCCTTTTTATTTACCATATGGGAAAATCACAGTGTGGCTGAAGTGGCAGCACGTTGAATCCTCTGCCTGCAAGGTCATGCACCTTTCCTGGCAAATTAATCTGTCTGAGCCTCCTCAGCCCTTTGGTTGCACTGCGTGGGCACTTGGAGAAGGGAATTTTTGAGTCCCTGGGAGTCTTGGAGAGGTGAGGCTGCTCCGGGGAGTGTGAAGCCGTACAGAGGATGCCCTGCTGGCTGTGTGCTGTGACTGTTTGGAGGGTAGCACTTACAAAAAGCAACGTTTTCTAATTTCTAAGATACCCTTTTGGAGGCAGTTATGAGCTGGAACCCCGGGCTAACAGGACCGTGGCTGGGGCTATTTATAGAGCCTGGAATTCCTACCCAGAGCTCAGGCATTTCACAGTGGGCTGTTCCCTTCCGAACGCTGCACTTCCTCAGGAGATGTTTCCTGTTTGCTTTCAAGTCCAGGAGCTGCTGCAGCCACGGGGAGCCCCTGCTGTAACCAGGCTGAAACGTGGAAATTCCACTTTTTCCGAATAGCAAAATCATGATTCTTTAGCTCAGGATTTGCTGAAATGATGAGTCTTTAGCTCAGGATTTGTCCTTCATGAAGCTGTTGTGGTTTTTTTGTTGGTGGGGTTGTTTTTGTTTGTTTTTTTTTCCCTTCTCATGCTGCTGTGAACTTGGAGGAAATCACAGAGGTAGAAATGTCATGAAGGGACATGAGTGGCCTCATGAAAGAGGGACTGGGGAGCAGATTGTCCCCCGTGTGTGGATTTGCTGTTTGTGGATCTCTGGATCTTGTGGACGCCTTAGGAGGTTGAAATAAGTGTCCAGGAGAGGGGCTGTGTGTCCCTGATGTGGGTGTATTTCATGGAATCATAGAATGGTTTGGGATGGGAGGGACCTTAAACCCATCCAGTGCCACCCCTGCCATGGGCAGGGACAAATTCCACCATCCCAGGCTGCTCCAAGCCCCGTCTGACCCAGCCTTGGACATTTCCAGGGATCCAGGGGCAGCCAGAGCTGCTCTGGGCACCCTGTGCCAGGGCCTGTCCACCCTCCCAGGGGAGAATTCCTCCCCAAACTCCCATCCCAACCTCCCCTGTCCCCGAGGATTTGTGTATTCTGGGCACAGAGGAGCAGTGTGCCAGCTGGGGTTTGTGCAGGCATGCGTGAAGGCGTCACAGCACAAACACACGGCAAAACCCACATTTTCTGTGTGCCAAGCCAGGAGCCTTCTCTGCGCTGATGGCCCTTTCCAGGGGTGGTTTTGTTTGTAAAAAAAAAAAACAGATTGCTGCCTGTTCCCAGCCTGCTGGACCCTCTGCAGGAGGCGGATGTCTGTCCCATTTCCCTCCAGCACAGGCTGTGGGCAGGGCTGGAAAATATTCAGATTTGCTAAACCCTCGTGGGTCTGCCAGGGCTGGAAAATACTGAATATACTAAACTGCCATGGGCCTGCCAGGGGTATAAAATACTGAAAATACTAAACCTTCATGGGTGTGCCAGAGGGGGAAAATACTGAATATACTAAACCCCCGTGGGTGTGCCAGGAGTGTAAAATACTGAATATAGTAAACCCCTGTGGGCCTGCCAGGGCTGGAAAATACTGAATATACTAAACTGCCATGGGCCTGCCAGGGGTGTAAAATACTGAATATACCAAACCCCCCTAGGTCTGCAAGGGATGTAAAATATTGAATATACTAAATCCTTGTGTTTCTATCAGGGGGTTAAAATATTGAATATACTAAACCCTTGTGGTTCTAGCAGGGCTGTAAAATGCTGAATACACTAAACCCCGCGGCTCTGCTCCCTGGGGGTGAGCGTGTGACCCCGCCTGTGCCCAGGGGAGCAGCAGCGCGGCGCTTTTGCAGAGGCTGAGCTGCCCTTTGGTGCGCTCAAACCCTCCGGTGTGTTCAAACCCTGCCGTAAATCGCTCTGCGGGTCTCTGCACGCTCCTGCTGCGCGCCTGAGCACCGGGGGGATGAATAAGCACTTTGAGGCGGTGATGCTCCTCCGAGCCTCTCCGTCCGCCCGAGCTCTGCAGCGTTCTCCCTGCCTCCCCCGCAGCCAGCTCGGTGCCAGGGCGCTCCGGGGCTGCCTCAGGGGCTCCGGGCTGATTTTCCTGGAGCAAAGTAGGCCGGGAGGGCCGGCAGGGAGAAGCCGGGGGAGGATGAGTGTGGCGGCATGAAGTCAGCGTGCTGCGCCAATCCGGGCAGGGCCACGCAGCTACGGGTGCCTCGGGATGCTGGCACCGAGCGCGCCTCTCGCCGGGGCTCTGGTGCCTCCGGGCCCGGCTCGGCGCGCAGCAAAGAGTTACTAGGTCAGGCCCAGTCGTTTGTGAGTGTTTCCGTGAGGTGAGTGCGCCCAGGGGGATGCGGCGGAGCCGCCCGCAGCCCGCTCTCCGCTCCGCACCTTTCAGTGTCCCCGGGCGCGGTGTCTGGTATGGCTCTTGTGCCCCATCGCTGCTTCGCCTGCCCTGCCTGCCCCCCCCTCACTCTTCTCTTTCCTCCCCACGGCAATCCCCCCCGTGTCTGAGCACTCCTCCCGTACCTGTGCACTGCCCAGAACCATCCTGCTTTCTTCCTTTCCTCCTGGCTCCCCGAATGCCCACTCGGGGTGGGGTGGGTGGGGTGTGTGGCTCTCCCTTCCCGCGGAGTGAGAGGGAGGATGAGCAGCTGCCTGGAAGCTGGGATGTTCCCCTGCTGGAAGCTGGGCTATTCCCCTGCTGGAAGCTGGGTTATTTCATTTCCCTGCTCACTGGAAGCTGGGATGTTCCCCTGCTGGAAGCTGGGTTATTTCATTTCCCTGCTCACTGGAAGCTGGGTTGTTTCCCTGCTGGAAGCTGGGTTGTTCCCTGATTTCTGGGAGCTGGGTTGTTCCCCTGCTGGAAGCTGGGTTGTTCCTTGATTTCTGGGAGCTGGGTTGTTCCCCTGCTGCCTGCAGGAGCTCAGCCTGGAAAGGAAGCTGGGAGCAGGAGGAGGAGCAGGGTCCTCTCTGTCTACACTAAACCCCGCGGCCTCAGGGTCCTCTCTGTCCCTCAGCATCCTGCTCTACCCCTGGGTGGTGGCAGGGGGGAGGACTTGGGGCCATGGCAGTGACTCAGGTCTTGGTGCCAGGCTCCAAACGAGTTCCTAACCTGGGGCCATCTGCTTGAGGATGCTTTTCCTGCCCTTCTCAGGGTGGGCAGAAGCTCGGGACTAACCCCTGAGCGACTCATTGTTCTCACCCTCCTGTCAAGTTGTTTGCCTGTTGTTCTTCATCCTCTTTTGACTGTCCCTTTCTCTCCCCTCCCTCCCTGCCCTCTCCCCCGATGCCCTGTCCGCTGCTAGGCCAAGCAGAAAGCATGGAGACGTCTGATATGGCGACAGCAAAGGTAGGATGGAAATGCTGCCGGCCTCACTGTGCGTAAGTGGTTTCGCTTGGCACCTTCTTACTCTGCCCCGCGACCTTTCCACTGCCCCCTGCCCACCCTCCCCGCCCGGGGCTGGCCTCAGCATGGCTTTAAACCCCGGGAGGATGGTATAGTCGTGAGGCTGGAGGAAATGCTGCAGTGTTGGGGCTGGCAGGGAGGGAAATCGGGGGGCTTGTGGCCCCTCCGTGGCATCTGAGGTGGGGACAGGGATGCTGGCAGGGCCTGCTCAGCTGCTGGGTGAGGGAGTGACACTAGATGGTGCTTTAGGGGCAGCTTTCCACTCCCAGGGATGGTTGTGTGAGGAGAAATTCCTTCTGGCAGCCTCTTCTCTATTTTTTTTTTTTTTTTTTTTTTTTTTGGAAAGGATGTCGGGGGAGTGTCAAGCGAGAAAGTAATTGGAGCTTATGGATGCATCCACCCCATTTCTGTGAGGCTTCTCTGTTGCCTGTGCCTGCTTTCACCGGGCTGTGGGTTCTGCTTTCCTGCGGGCCGGCAGCCTGGAAATCTGGGAGTGGAACTGGGTGGATCCAGACGGGTTTGCCGGGTGGGAATGGCTGGGAGGCCTGGGAAGCACCGCTGAGTGGCTGAACATCACTGCACTGTGCCGTTAGAGCCGGGGTTCGCTTTCCTGGCCACCAAAAGGACTCTCCTTGGGATCAGAGCAGGGTTAGAGTGCAGGGGATGTGTCTGTGCAACGTGTTGGAGGTTTTGTCTCACGAAGTGATGAAGTTCAGCGTGGCTGGAGAGAGCCAAGGCTTGCAAAGGGTGGGGAAGGGCACCAAGAGTTATAAATCCCTGCGTTGGAGGCTGCTTTTTGCAGAAAGGGGGATAAAGTACTGGAATGATCTGCCCGGGGATGTGGTGGAGTCACCATCCCTGGATGTGTTTAAGGACAGACTGGATGTGGCACTCGGGGCCAGGGTTTAGTTGAGGTGCCAGGGCTGGGTTGGACTCGATGATCCCAGAGGTCTCTTCCAGCCTGGTGATTCTGATCCTGATTCTGCTCTGCCTGGATCCTCGAGCATGTCCCGCTGTATTCCAGGGACAAACTCCTTCCTGGGCACAGAATTCCATGGTTAACCCCCCTCACTGTTCTCCATGGTTAAACCTTGGTGCTGCTCACAGACTGGAGGGCCCATGTCCCAGCCAGAACCCAAGCTGGGTTTTCCCTGTCACACTGATTCCACCTGGAACCCTCCATCCCTCTCAATTCCACTTTCCCAGGAGCCTGGCTGATGCTGGGGAAGGTTTTGCCCTGGGGCTGGGTTGCTCCTTGATGCAGCTTTTGAGTTTTTGAAGTGTTGATCAATAAATTGTATGGTGTATTGTATGGCTTCTGGATAAACATTGCTTTATAGAGGTCAACTCGTCCTCACTCTCATATTTGCTGAAACCTCAACCCTCTTCAAGATGTAGGGCTTGAAAAAAAAAAAAAAAATCCCTCTGAGGATGCTGAAGGGTCTGTGGTATTTCAGCTGAAGTTGTGGTGGCGTTTTGGGGAACTCAGTTTTTTCTCTGGGTTGAAAACCAGACATTTTCCATGATGGAAACAGCAGAGTCACTGGAAAATTGTTTTTCTCTGTACCTGTTTTTGGTAGGTTTTGGTTTTAATTAAAGGGAAATGTGGCCTACTGTGTTAAGGCGCCCTCATAGCATGAATGCACTGGAAAAAAAAAAAAATCTAATTATCTTTTTAGGGAAATGGAAAACTGAGTTGAGTTTGAGCTATCTAAAACAGATACAACTTGGGAAGTAGTTATGTAGACATTCCTGGGATGTGCACGGGTTTATTTGGACTTAACCTTGGCGAGTGCTGATGTTTAGTGCCCAGTTCTTTATTTAAAACCCCCAAATTCTGTTTTCTTTGCTGACTTTGAGCCAGTTACCCCTGTAAGGAGTCTGGAACATTAAAGGGATGTTGTTAATTTTGTTTAATTTCTGCTGGGGTCAGTCTGGAAGAACTTCTGAGGAGGTTGAAGAGATTTGTTTCCTGGAAGGCTCCAGAAGTGGCCAGGGACTGGGATGTCAGGATGTTCTGGTCCCTCCCCCAAATTTTTTTTTTTAAAAAGGGGAAGTGCAGTTTTAATCCATCATTTGTCCTCCTCTTGGGGCTTTTCAGAGCTGCTGTGGGACAGGGACACGGGGCTGTGTCACCTCCAGCTGTGCTTGGCCTGCTGAAATAGCAAATGTACTTACCAGTACAATATTTAATATTTACTAATATTCCAACATTACTATTATAAATAGCAACATATTACTATGATAAACAGCAATAATGTTTAATAAATAATAAAATATTGTTTAATAAATATAAAAAAAATATATATTTGCTTAATATTTACATGCTGGGCAAAAATTGCCTTTTTTTTTTCCCTCCAGCACCAAGCCCTAATTCCTGCCTGTCCTTTTGTGCAGCTGTTCCTCCCTTTGCAGAGCCCTGTTTTACCATCCAGTATTTCTTTCATCCAACTAGGGGGCCAGGAAAAAACAAACAAACAACCAAAAAAAAACCCCAATCTCTGATTTTGTGTATTCCAGACCCAACTTTTAAAATTCATGAGGCCTTGACAGTTTGTCCTTACAGGTCAGCAAAACATCCGCTCTTCTTTTCCAACTCCTTTTTTTATTTATTTATATTTATTTTTTTTCTGCTGCTCCCGATCTCCCAAGTTTTTTTTCTTCAGTTTGAGAAAGTTCTGCCTGGTTTGGGTTTTGTTGCTGTTTTTAGTGTTTGTGCGTCTGTGTGTGCTGCTGCTGCTGCTTGATTTCCTCCTCTTGGCTGGTGCTGGAAGCAACCAGGAGCCCCAGGGGAGGTTTTATTAATGGAATTCTTGATCTGGACCAGGAATGCTCCAAATGTTACTGGCACGAGGCCAGGGTCCAAATTATCCTAATTCTTTTTGAAGTTTATGAGAATTTATTTTTTTTTTCCCTGGGAGAAAGGACAGGGATGGGGCAGGACAACACAACCACGGGAACTTGTCTTATTATTATTTATTGTTTGTGCTGAGCTGATGGTTCATCTAATTAAAAAAAAAAAATTATATTCCCTCCCCCAAACAATCCAAATGGCATTCCAATAAATTCATTGGATTTACAGCATTTATGGCTGTGTGAACCAAATGAACCTCTGGTCTAACATCCTGTATGAAAATGGTGAAAATCTGTATTTATGGCTCTGTGAGGGCACCTGCACATCTTTCAGAGCTGCTGCTCAGCTCAGCTATCGTGTTTATTTTCACAAAACATCAAAACAAACTCTAAGGAAACCCAGTGTTTACCCTTTAATGCCTATTTTTAATTTTTCGTATGGAAAAGGAATTTTTTACCAAAGTACCAGCGGCTTGGGAAAGCTCCTTTGAACTCAAAACGTGATCACGAAAGGGATTTGCCACTTAAATTGACGTTTATACAGATGAGAACAATATATCAGTGACACTTTTTACAACCATTTTCTGGATGACCACCTGCAGTTGCACAGAGCAGTGAGAAGCCAGGGATTTTTAGGGCTTCACTTCCCAAAAAAAAAAAATGGGTTTGGACCCCTCCAGCCACAGCCCTGGCTGTTTTTTTTCCATTTTCCCCTTTAGTGGGATGGAGTAGGTAGATAATGAATCTGGAATTCATCTGGCATGTGACTGACAGGTATTCTTAGCTCTGAGGAGGTGGCTGTGCACAGCCCATCCCTCCTGATACCCACAGCTGCTTTTGGCTTGCCTCATTTCCATTTTAATACCTTTTTTTTTTTGTTTTTCCATCTTTTTCCCCCACTGGAACAGTTAAGTGCAGAGGAGGGAGGGGGGAAAAGTGAAGGGTCTGTCTATGCCAGGATCTTGGATTGGGAATACCTGAGTGGGGCTGACCCACACTCCCTCCAAGGGGAGGATTTTGGGCATTCCAGAGGTGGCCAGGCAGACATTTAAACAAACACCTTCCCAGCCATCTCTTTCCTTGGATAATTTCCCCACCCCTCACATTATTTGGATTTTAAACAAACCCCAAAAAAACCAAAAAGAAAAAGTGCATGACTGCTTATCTCTTAATACCTTTCTTGCCTGAGCTTTGATTTCCAAACATGTGACTCTGCAGCATTAGTCTGTCCTAGATTTGCCAAAGCTTGCAGGTCTCCTGACCCATTTTACGGCGTTTGTGATTTGCCTCCCTCCTTGACAACCTGCAGGCCACAGCTGCAAAGCTGCTCCTGGAGAAAAGCCCAGCCCAAAGCCCGGCCCAAGCTGGCGTAGGTGGGACCTGAGCAGGGCTGAGCCTGGGATTACGTGGGGTGAGGTTTGAAGGTGTTTTTCCCATGCTGTTTGTCGTGGGGAAAGGGCTGTGCCCGACTTTATGGTGAAACGAGTCCTTTTTGTCTAGAAATGAACAAAAAACGCGTTGCAAAGTTGTTGTTGGGGTGAATTCCTGAAGCAGGGATTTGGGATCTCCCCACCTGCCCTGGGGGTTTCCTGCAGCATTCCCCATTTCAGTGTTGCTTCCTCAAACTTCAGCCCAAGGTGCTGTTTCATTTCAGCTGCCCTGAAACGATCCAAGCCCTCCAAAAGTGACTTTCTGCTGAAGTCAGAACTGGGACTTTGCTGCTCCTCATCTCTTCAGAGTTTGGGAGAATGAGAGAAAAAAAAAAACAAAAACCTTTGTTGTTATTAGGTACAGTAGGGAAGCAGAGAACCACATTTGTTACTTTCCCAAGGGGATGTGGGGGGGTGTGAGTGCAAAAAAAAAAAAAAATTACAAAATACCATTTAAAGCCCTTCAAGAGAGCAGAATCTTTATTTACACACACCTGCCTGCTCTTTTTCCTTTATCACCCCTAAAACTGATGAATTCCTGCAGGATTTATCACCCAGACTGTTCCTATCCCAGGACCAAACCCCTTCAGAACTCTCTGTGTGGAATAAGAGTCTGGATGTCCCTCCCTGAACGCTGCCAGGCTTCGCTTTTTGAAGCACTTTACGAGGAAATAATGAAATTAAAAATAATTTTAAGTTCACTGCCCCACTCCCTACACACCTGCGTGCGGGAGCAGCGGGCTGGGCTGGGATCCTGTGGGATGAACAGAAGGATTCCAGGGAAGAGCACCGTGTATTGCAGGAAATGAGGGTGGGAATGCAAGAATTGGCACTTGCCCCGTGGGTGTGGGGGGGGCAGAGCTCTGCTTCTGCCCTGATAAGAGATAAGAGATGGTGCAACAACGGCTCTGCTGCTCCCCCGGTGCCAGAGCTGCCAGATAAAATCCCTCTCCCTCAGCTCCAGGGCAGGCACTTGGCCCCTGCCTCGCTGAGGGTTTTGGGTTTCCATTAGGAAATTCGGTTTCCCATTAGGAAATTCAGTTTTCCATTAGGAAATCCGGTTTTCCATTAGGAAAATGAGTTTTGTATTAGGAAATCTGGTTTTCCATTAGGAAATTCGGTTTTCTATTAGGAAATTCAGTTTTCCATTAGGAAAGTCAGTTTTCCATTAGGGAATTTGGTTTTCCATTAGGAAATCTGGTTTTCCATTAGAGAATTCGGTTTTCCTTTTGTTTTCACAGCCCTCAGGTGAGCCTGGGGGGGGCTGGCTCTCTTCCCTTCAGGAAGCTACAGAGGGGATCTTTGTCAAGAACTGGTGCTAGGACAGGGAGAAATGGGTACAAACTGGAAGAGGGGAAATTCAGGTTACATGTCCCGGCTTCCAGAGCATCACCAGGGATGGATTTCTCTTTTTGGCCTGGACAACCAGCTCATCCCTGCTCTGGGACAGTCAGGAAATTGGAGTGGTGGTTTGGCAAATCCCCCCACCAGCATCAGCTACCAAATATTGCAGCACTGGCACAGGGAGGAGAGGGCTGGGGCTCGCTCTGCCTCCTCCTCCAGCTCCATGGACAGGACCTTGAGCTGGAAGAGAAGAGCAGATAAACTTTCTCTTGCTGCAGAAAAAAGGCCAAAGGGAACACAACCCATGTGTGTGAGGGGCCTTCAAAGCTCCCATGTGTTCTTGCTGGCCCCAGAAACTGATTTCACTCGTGGGGGAGTATGGCCAGGACTGAGGGGAGTCTGCAAGGGAGATGGAGAGGGGCTTTTAGGAGAGCATGGAGTGGCAGGGCAAGATGGGATGGCTTCACACTGACAGAAAGGTGGGTTAGATTAGGTAATAGGGAATATTCTTTACTGTGAGGGGCACAAAGTGACAGGGCAAGGAGGGATGGCTTCACACTGACAGACAGGAAGTTTAGATTAGATAATAGGGAATATTCCTTACTGTGAGGGGCACGGAGTGATGGCAAGGCGGGGATGGCACCAGACTGACGGAGAGGAGGTTTAGATTAGATAATAGGGAATATTCCTTACCTGGAGGGGCACGGAGTGATGGCAAGAGGGGATGGCACCACACTGACAGAAAGTATGGTTAGGTTAGGTAATAGGAAATATTCTTTACTGTGAGGGGCATGAAGTGATGGCAAGGGGAGATGGCATCACACTGACAGAGAGGAGGTTTAGATTAGATAACAGGAAATATTCTTTGCAGTGAGGGGCGTGAGACCCCGGAACAGAGAAGCCGGTGCCCCATCCCTGGCAGTGTCCAAGGCTGCCCAGAGCAGCCCGGCAGCGCTGTCCCTGCCCTTGGCGCGGGGGGCCGGGACGAGCCGACCCTGCCCGTCCATCCATCCATCCATCCATCCATCCATCCATCCATCCATCCATCCATCCATCCATCCATCCATCCGCGCTCCCCAGGGAGGGGCTGCGGGCTCCGGGGGCGGCCGGCGGAGCTCTGGCCGTGTGCGAGCGGCCGTGCCATGGCATGCCGCGGTCCCGCCGCTGCTGCACATGCTCAGCGCAGAGCGGGGCGGCTCAGCCCCAGCCCCCGGCGCTGCTGCTGCTGCTGCGGGGAGCCCTGCGCGCCTCGCCGCGGCTCCGGGGGCGCGGGGGGCGGCCGTGCCCCGGCTCGGCGCATGGGGCTGGGCGCTCCCCGCGGGACG
>VXBN01012749.1:265150-275615 GCA_013397395.1 Sinosuthora webbiana | reverse complement strand
AAAGGGAGGTGAGGGGTTGTGGGGGGGATGCTGTGGCCCCTTCCCCGGAATGGAATTGAAATGAAAAAAAAAAAAAAAATAAAGGGGATGCGCTCCGCCAAGTTGGCGGCGCGGGCGCTGCGGCACGGCCGGGGGGATGGATGTGGGTGCGGGATGCGGAGAGGGAGGCACCGGGAGAGGCTCCGGCGGGGGATGCGGCGCTGGGCCGCCGCTGCCCGGGCAGCTCCGCATCCCCGCCGCGATGCCCCGAGCCTCCCCGAGCTCTGCCTGCGCCGCCCTGCCCTGCCCTGCCCTGGGCGCGGACCGCATCGCCCGGGCTCGGCGGCGGCTTCATCGCACGGCGAAATAACCACGGGCGGGTTCTGCCCGAGGAGAGATGAGGGGATATAAAAGTGTTTTGGATGCTGCGTGCGTGGAATGGCTCCTGCTCGGCTCGTCCTTTAAATAGCGGCTTTTGGGGATGCTCCTCAGCGGCGTGGTGCTGTAGGAACACAGCAGAGTTCCAGGGAGCCCAGAGCTGCCTGCCAGGTACCCCGGTGCTCCTTCATTCTCCCATCGTTCCTGGGTGTTTTGGGGGGAAACTCGCCAGGTTTGGCTAAGCGGGCAGTGAAAGAAAACATTGTTTGGGTGAAAGGTGATTGACAAAGCTCTGTGTGTGTGTGTGTGTGTGTCTAAAACGTTCGCACGTAGATGTTTTGTTGGTCAAGTTTGTATTTCACAGGGGTAGGTAAATATACATATATATGTAATAGAGGATATAATGATATATCTCTATATAAATATAAACTTGGCCACCAAAGGCTTACGTAGAACCCCGAGCATCTCAAAACTATTTTAAATTTGCAATATGTCAAAACCACTTAGCTGGAATAAATAGGCTTTGAATTACGATGATGAAATTGATTTCACCAGAACTTTATCAGATGGGAACGGTTCCACGGTTAACAGTGGAATGTGACTTCGTAATTTGGGTTGAATTGGATGACAAGAGCAAAGGGAAGGCCTGTTTCTTTTCCTTAATCCTTTTTTTTTTTTTTTTCCTGGGATGAAAAAGGAAGTAATCATAGAAATAGCCTCTCTCAAGTGCGCTGGTTTGCATCAGGATGAATGCTGTGCTTTGAGATCCTCGGCTGTAAAGTGTGAGAAAACAGCAAAGTTATTTTGCATTCGTTATTTTACTTATTGTTGCTATTTTAATTTTATCTCTCTTTTTTTTTTTTTTTTTCTGTGTAAAAAATAAAAGCACTACAGTATAGCATCTTGTACTGGGCCCCAGGGGACAGACCCGAGCCAGGGATGACTCAATAGGTCATCTCTTTTTCTAATTTCTCTAATTCTGTCTTTTTATTTAATTACGCTGAGAGCCTTTGAATTTTCCCTGTGTTTACATCGCTCCGTCTCACACGGGCCGGACAAACGGTACGGATATCAGCATTTGAAAATATTACACGATTTTATTTATTTAAATTTTTTTGAATGTTAAAAAAAAAAAGCCCCTCTCTTGCAGCGATCTGCTGCCTTCTGTGCCGTGCAGTTGGGCTGAGGAGTTGCATAATAGCTCCGTGTACCACCGGGAGAGCAAAGCATGTGCTGGAAACGCAGGAAAGGCTGGGATGGAGCGGATCTGCAGTGACACTGCATCCCCGTCCCTGCCTCCCCTCACACCCAGCGGGGAGATCTGGGCGGTTTTGGCGTTCCCAGTTTATCGCAGCGTTTCTCACGTCGGAGCATCGTGGGGATGGTGCAGGCCGGGAGCTGAGCGGGGAGGTGCTGGAGGGACATAAGCAGATTACAGCGCTGGAGGAAGCGCTGGCCCGCCTTCAGTAGGTGACGCTCTTCCCTCTCCGTTGCTCGGGCTCCGGGCAGGGCCCCGGGGGCTCCGGGCAGCCCTGGGCCCCTTTGTTCTGCCGGGATGCCTTAAAGATCCCGATGAGCCCCCCTGGAATCACTGAAGTGCTACCCGAGCCCTCCCCTCCTCAGCGTCCCCCTTCATCCCAGTCCCAAAATCAAATATTCTGATTGCTCCCCTTATTTAATTACACAGCAGTCTGGAGCTCTGCAGCTGTCACTGTGTTCCCCCCAGGATATTTACAGGCAGCTCTTGTTTGTTTGGCTGGGCTGCAATATGCATAGGGATAACGGGGATGTTATTGCAGGTCCTGCTTTGCCCAGATCTGTTTGGCCCTGCTGGGTTGGTTGGAGGAGCACAGATTTAAGGACAGGATGAAGGCAGGGTTCTCTGGACTTGCTCAGGGTGTTTAATGTGGGCTGGACAGCCTTGATAACGAGATGGGTTGATAGGGTTGGTATTTCTATAAAGAAAAACCATCCAGTGCACGGGATGCAAACAAATCCTCTGGCCCTTGGTGCAGGCACAGCTGGGGTTAACCCAGATTTCCTCATGGAGCTCAGAGAGACACATGATTTCTGTCTGTACCAGGGAGGGACAGAAAGCTGCCAGCAGGAGCTGACCCTTAGGGACAGGACTATTTTCCCACTTTTTTTCCCCCCCTTTTCCCACTTTCCAGGCCCCACGTCCATCCCGTGCCGTGTGACCCCACCAAATCCCACCGTGTGTGATATCAGGGAAACCTCTGGCCACCTCTGGGCCTGTCCTGGCCCTGCATTTCTTGCATCACGCCACCTCATCCTGCCCAAAATGATCTCATCCCCGTTCTGGCCGCAGCTCCCGGGGCTCTGCAGCACCGGGGGACAGCCAGAGGGGCTGGGTGACATCACAGGGTGACAGTGGCACGAGGCAAGGAGCTGCCGTGCCGTCACACGGCGTCCTGGTGGCAGGAATGATGCTGCAGCCCCCCGAGGACGCTGTCAGGACAGATGACAACAGCGATTTGCCTCATTCAGAGCCCGGTGTCTTGGTTTAATCAGTCATTTTGGTGCTTTAATGCTTTATGTCTCTCATTTTGGTGGTTTAGTGCTTTATGTCTCCGTCTTTACGTTGTGACCCGGTATTGTGAGACAGAGCTTTTGCCTCCAGGCTGACATCACTGTTATCTCACAGCTCCTCGGGGACTGTAATCAGCCAGGCCTCGAGCTTTGAATCTCAGAAAGCCAAAATCCACAGCAGCCTTTCCCTCCCCTTCCATCTCAGGCTGTGCTCTTCCTTCTTAGGAGTTTTGGGGAGTTCATGATCCAGCAGAGATGGAAACTAATTTAGGTCTTTGATGGAAAATGAGAATCTAATGCCAGAAGAGGATTGCAGGGACAAAAACAAGCTGGTGGCTGAACTTGATGTCCCATAAATGGGATGCTGAGGAAAGCTCTGCTCGTCTGATTTTCCTTCTTTTTTGTGGTTTCTTCTGCATTGCTTGTGCTGCCGTGTTGGCTGGGATAGTTCTGAGCTGCAGAACCTGTGATCTGGAACCTGCAGAGGAAATAAGGGCCAAAGGCTCCACTAAAAATAAATCTGTAATTCATTCTTTCTGCTAGTGCCTGTGGGTGAGAAAAAAGAAAAAAAAAAAACAACCCAACCTCTCAATGTTCCAACACCCTACTTATCTGAGGGAAGGATCTATTATGTAGTTGTGGGGGTGGGATGGGAACTAGGTAGGGTTACAGAACAGCAGAGCTAAAATTAGAAGTTGTTTGATGTCAGGGAGCAGTGAAGATTGACTTGAGGCAGTTTCAGTTCTGCATTCTGGAGGCTGCGGCTGCGGGGGCCCCGGTACCTCCACCGGGCCGACCCCTGCCCTTCCCCCGGCTCTGGAAATCCGACCCCTGCCCTTCCCCCGGCTCTGGAAGTCCGTGTCCCGGGTGTGGGAGAGGGCAGGGAGAGGTTCCTGAGCTGTCACGCTCGTCCCACCCAGCTCGGCTCTTCCAGCCTCGCCGCTTCTTTGAGGTGTAAAATAACGGGTTGGTGAGACAGGGACAGGAGGGGTGGTTCTGTCCCCGCTCCCAGGCATGGCTGTGACACACAGGGGTGACAAACGTGGGTGTTTGGCTCCTTGATCACCCAGGGAAGCGATGAAGCTGCTTAAATAACTTCTAATTTCGTGTTGGAGCCGCAGAGCCTTAAAGAACTGCTTGGTGCAGCGACGGTGAACTCCGTCCTGTGGCACTGCAAACGATCCCCAATGAAACTGGATTTCCAAATCAATCCTTCCCCGATTTTTTTTTTTTGGAGAAGCCTCTCAAAAGAGTTCTGTTAAAGTTACATAACTGTGCTGCTGTGCCCACTGTGCTGCTCGACCTTCACATTTCGGGTTCAAATGTTGCATTTTCGGTCTTTCCCGTCTTCATTGATTCCTCTGCGCCTCTGCATCTCCCTTTGTGGCTTTTATTCAGGGGGAAGAAGCAGGTGCTGATAATCCTCGGCTGAAAACCACCAGAGCTGACCCACATGCATATAAACACGGCTCTGGGGTTTGGGAAGGGAGAGGCCTCAGCTCCTTATGGATTCTGCAGATGGATCTGAGGAATCAGAACGTTCCCGTTCGCTGGAAGGGCAAACCTCATTAATGGGTCGCTCATCTCCTCCTGCATCCAGAACGTTCTGACCTGGCCACGTGTCCTGAACGTCCTGGCTGTCCACAAAGCGCAGTTTTTATCCTTTTTCCAGCAGGAAGATGTAGTGCCAGGTGCCTGGAAGGACAGCTTGGAGCAGCCTTGGCAGGTTTATTTTGTGGATGGCTCCGTGGCACGCAGTCACTAAGGGGTTATTAGCAGGGTTTTGTGCTAATTTCTCTGGCCTTGGTGTTATTTTTCCTGCCCTTTTCCACAGTGAGGAGCCCAATCCCAGTGCACTAAAGTCAAGGAAAAGCTTTGCACACAATTCCCCTGGCCAGGCTGTGCTCGTGGGCACCGAGAGAGGCAGAAATAGAAGCAGGATCAGCCCCAGCACCAATTTTTGTCCTGGGCTGCACAGTGCCACGCTGGATTAATACCTGCAGTGGCAACAGGCTGTGAAGCACCACTTTTATTTTAGTAAAAGTATGAATTTACACTGGAAGGAGACCATTTGAAATGAACCCAAGGCATTTTGAAGCCCTTGATCTGGGGCTGGGTTTGCTGTGTGATGATAGACTGGCAAAAGCCACCTCTTTAATATTTTTGTTTCTTGTGTGGTTGGCTTTTGGCATCAAGTTTTGGGTTAAATTTGGATAAACATCTGTAATTTTGTTCTCTAATATATATGTGCATATTGAAACCTCTCTGAGGACAGCCAGACAGGGCAGGGTTGTTTTTTTTTTTATTTAGGCCAGGGAGAAGCTGCACTTTGCAGGGTTTGCTGCCAGCACCCAGAATCTCTCCCCCAGATCTCTCCTTGGGCCACAGATTATTTTGGCTAATTGAATCCTGACCGTTTGTTTTGCTGGGAAATTGCCTTCCCTTCTTGTCAGATGGCAAAGATCACCTTGCTCTCTGCCTCCAGCCCTTCAGCAGCCTCAGAAATGTCAAGTGAAGGGCAAACTGCTGGGAATGGCTCTGGAATTCTGCAGCCTTTGCTCACCCGGGGCCTGGAGTTGAGGCAGCAGTGGGGCTGTTCCAGAGATCCTTTTCCTCACTAAAAAGCCTGAAATTCAGTCAAGAAGAGATGAAACACGGAGCTGAGGCTGCTGGGTGCTGTTTGACTGCTCAGAGGGAGGGAGGGTGCTGGCCACGAGGGGCCCTGGTGGTGCCTGGATCTGTCATTGACCATTTTTGTCCTGCTGTGGCCTCTGCCCTGCTTTCCCTGCCTGCAAAGTGAGGCAAACCAGTCTCCCCTTCCTTCTCCCTCTGCCTGGGGCAGAGATTTTCATGGGACAAGTGCTGGAAGGAGGAGCTGGACAGAAATGAGTCTCCTCTTCACTCTCCCTGTGCCTGGAGTAGAGATTTTCATGGGACAAGAGCTGGAGGGAGGAGCTGGACAGGAATGATTCTCCTTTTCCTTCTCTCTCTGTCTGGGGCAGATTTTTAAGGGACAAGTGCTGGAAGGAGGTTTTGGACAGAAATCAGTCTCTCTTTCCTTCTCTCTCTGCCTGAAATAGAGATTTTCATGGGACAAGAGCTGGAGGGAGGAGCTGGACAGGAATAATTCTCCCTTTCCTTCTCCCTGTGCCTGGAGCAGAGATTTTCGTGGGACAAGTGCTGGAAGGAGGTTTTGGACACTGTCCCACGTTTTTAAGTGTCTGATTCACCCCGTGTGTGTTGATAGTTGTGTTGGGCTGAAGAGAAGCACTCACATAGCTGGAATTTCTGCCTCGTTTCTGCTCAGCAAGTGGGCAGGGGCAAGGCCTGAAAGAGGCAGAAATCACCATCAAACCCCTTGTGGCTCTCCCTGACAGAATCACTGTGTCCTGGGCAAGGCTTCTTCTGCTTTTTCCAGCTGAAATTCCACATTTCTCTCTGTTTTAACCACCCCATGGCATTCCTTTGGTTGATTGAGCAGCTGCTGTGCTTCTGCTTGAACCTTCCCCCGAACACCTCTTGAGTTCAGGCCTGGTTAGAAAGTGCATCTTAATGCCATTATTGTTTTAATTGATGCTTATTATGACTGGTAACTACTGAATTCAGGATTTGGAGCCTGTTTAAGGTAAATTATATAAGTTGCAATATTGCAGCAATAATGTATCCAAGGATAGAATATCCAGGCTGAGGAAATGGAGACACCAAACCCAAAATGCTGCACGGAATTCATTTTCCTGCCGGGTGCCCTTGCAGAGCCATGTGCTGAATACAAGATGCTGGAATGTTCCCTGAGCTTCTCCTTTCCTGAAGTTTTCCTCTTTGGCCTTGCGCTGTTGGTTATATTTTACATTTTCCAGTGGTTTATTCCCTTGTAACCATTTTTTTTTCCAGGACAGAATGCTCTCTGTGGTCACAGCCAAGTGATCTGGGGGCAGATGCTCTGCTTTTTTTTTTTTTTTTTTTTTTTTTTCCCAACTAAAAAAAGATGCAAAATGCTGCCACTCTCCTTTGCCAATGTCACAGTCGCTCCATGCATGTGGCAGAGGAGCAGAGAAAGAGGAATTCGTGGCTCTTTTTTTGGAGGTTCATATATTTGGGATGTATGTTTTGAATAATTTTCAAACCGCTCAGAATGGCAGGTTTGGTAGAAAGTGGTTTGGGCCACAGCTAATTTCAGGCCTTGGCATTGAGAAAGGAGAAAAATGGGGGAGAAAATGAGTGGAGTGAAAAAGACTTTGTGGGGGGGAAAAGGAGGAGTAGCAAGGATTTGGTAACAGAAGAAATGTCCAGATATGCACGTAAAATTAGAACAAATTACCTGGAGGGGGAACACACAACTTGTTTAGTTCAAGAACAGCTCCCTCTAATTAGAGTCGTGCCCTTAATGAAATACTGAGCAAATTGGGCAGTGTTTAAAGGCCAGAGAAGGATTGCAGAGATCATCTGCAGGGTCTCAGCCCTGGTGCAGTGAGGACACGCGAGGGGCTGGGAATGAAAAGGTTTTTGCACTGCAGACAGGGGGGTTTTGGAGAGCTGCTGGAGAGGCAGAGCTGTAATTTTGGTGTATTTCTGACCCCGCAGGACCGGCAATAAAGCAGCTCTGGGGATGGGGAAGAAGTGCCCTTTGCTCGTGAGGAGACTGAGGGCTCTGTGCAGCCCTCTGAGCTGGAATTCTTTTTTTTTTTCTTCAGGGCTGTCAGCTGGTAGAGAAATGTGTTGCACAACCTGATGCACATTTTGGGAATGAGGTTTGGGAGGCGAGCCCGTGCTTAGCTGCAGGCCGTGAAAGAAGGATGTGTCTGGAGGCCAGGGCTCACAGAACCTGAGCAATATTCACTGGCTGCTCCAGGGCACTAAAGCTGCATCATTGCCTCAAATACCTGCTGTATTATTTCTTTCCAGCAGGAAGAATAATCCCCGTGGATTCTTTTCTGTTTTAAAGGCGGCTGATAGCACAGCTGATCTGGGAAATGGAGCTGTTTCTAAAATGGTGTTGTTTTACAGCAAAAGAGGCTCTTGAAAGCGGAGATTTGCTGTGCTGGGAGGTTTTCAATGCCCCACCTCCAGTTTGGAGGAAGAGATTCCATCCTAAATAGTCAAGATGGACAGAGGGTAGAAGAAAGGAAGTGGAATTAGTCCTGGTTTGCAGATGAGGCACTTGGAGATTAAAGGTGTTTTTCTTTTCATTGTGTTTATTAATAGCTGTGTATTAATTCCCTGCTGGAAGCTTGGCTTAGGAGAGCAAAGAAATAGTTAAGAGTTTAAACAATTCTCTAAAGAGAGCAAACTCTGCTGAAGTAAGAGCCAGGATGGGAAATGCAAACATCCATCCCTGTCCCTGCACTTCTCACAGGGGACTTGCCCAAAGCCACAAACTGAATCCGTATGGTTGTCCCAAAACAACCTGTGCCTTGCTCGTGTTTGGACATCCCATAATTATCCCGAGGACATCTGTTCTTTCAAGGATCACAGGCCAGATTAGGAACTCGGGATGATTTGGATGTCACTTTGCAAGATTTCCCACGTGGAGCTCCAGACCACATGGTTGTCTCTGTGTGTGTGTGCGTCCTGGAAGTTTTGGGGACAAAAAACGCAGCAAGTCAAAACAATCCTTGAAATCGTAACGCTCAACCAGCCCTAACACCAAACATTGATCTTTGCAAACCTTTAGAGCCCTGCATTGCTGCAGATTGGGCTGCTGCCTCTTAAAAAAAAAATGGAAATATTGGAAAGCAGAACTAGAGACTGAAAAAAGTGTGATATTATTGAGGTGTTGATCCATTCTCCTGCCAATGGGGTGTCCTGAACAAGGCCAGGAGCTGGGCTTCAGTAATCCTCATGGGTTCCTTCCAGCTCAGGGTATTCTGTGGTTCTCTGATCCTGTTTTGTCTTTATTAGCAGTAACCTATTGCTGTTTATGAATGTGACAAGTGAACGAGTTTATTCCACTTCTCTCCTGCTCCTGGCTGTGAGGATTTGACTGCAGCCTTGGTTCTTTCCCACAATTTCCTATGATCCCATTGTTCAAAAAAAAAACAACCCCAAAAAACAAACCCCCAAAGCTTTTAATGCAGATCCTCTTTCTCTTCAATATTTACATTCTTCAAATATTTGTTGACCACTCCAGCGTGTTTACCCTTCAAGTTTGTTTTCACAAACGAGCCTCATGAGTGCCGGGATGTTTTTGTTGCTTTCCTTTGAACTCATTATTGCCCTGCGAGAAAATCTGTCTGGTTGTTTGCCACCCTTCCAAACGTGTTCCTGCTTGGGATTAACTGATCATACCGAGCAAATATTTCATCATTCCGTGAGGTGAGACTGATCGGCTCCCGGTCACATCAGCGCTCCCTGCTCCTGTATCATGGTGCAGGAACATTTTTCAGTTGCTTTCCGCTCTCCCCCTGCCCATCTGTGCCGCTTTCTTGCTTTTTAAATTCTTTAAATTGCTGCTCGTGGCGTTGTTTCCTCTGTTGCACCTGCCTGGAGCAGGTACAAACCCAAGGGCAGCAGCAGGGCTGTGTTCCTGCTTTTCCCCGAATCAGGCACAGGCTCCGTTTATTTTTCCCCAGACAGGTTTTCTAAGTGTGTTTATACACACTTTCAAGATGAGTCACATTGTTACCTTCTGCATTGTCGAACCTCCGTGCAGAGGAGGTGGCCTTTCCCGGAGTTCGAGTGTGGAAATGCCCGAGCGTTGAAGGCAAAATATTTTTATTTATTTTAAGCATTTCCTGTTGCTGCCTGCTGTTCTAGCGGGGAAATCGATGGTTTGTGTTGCCGATAAGGTTTTAGGAGGGCGTGCAGGCCCTCAGGGTGAAAAGCCGGAGCTTTGTGGGAGCTGAGGAAGTGGAATTTCGAGGTAATTGGAGGGATGTTTATGTCCACGCTGACTGCCCTGCTCCTTTGTCGTCACAGAAGTGCTCCCTGGTGGTTTGCACGGCGGGGAGCACGGGGATGTTTAATAAAGCCCCGCTCGGGATGCCGGGGCCGTGCAGCCGCCCCGAATATTTAATAAATCTCCGCTCGGGATGCCAGGGCCGTGCGGCAGCGCAGAGAGGCTGCACCAGGGCAGGAGAACAGATGGGTAAGAGCAGGAGAGGAGCAGAAATCCTGGGATTTCTCCTGGGCGGCGGCAGCAGCGAGGAGCAGCCAGGGTTAACCGGGCCGTGCGGGACATCCTTAAAGCCACAGCGGGAGCTTTTCTCCCCAGTGGGCAGCGGCCGGCTCGGATGCCAGAGCCGGGCAGCGCATTGCAAAGGCGGCTTTGTTCCAGCCATGCCAAGGCCTTATCAGAGCGGGGAATCTTTTTGTCAGACCCCTTTGGCGGCCGGGAGATGCCTCGGAGCGGCAGCAGCGGCGGCGGCGGCAGCAGCGAGGTTCCCGGGCGGTTCCGCGGTGCGTCCCCCGGCAGAAGCGCTGCGGGCCGCGGGGAGCTGGCGGAGGAGCGGGGAGGAACCTCCCGGGAAGGGCGATGCGCTGACAGGTGGCCGTGGAATCGTTTAATTCCTGGTTTTTCGTCTCCCGGGCAGGCGGGGGACTCGTTCCTTGGCGTGTGTGT